>JAXQQM020088264.1:0-32656 GCA_034641835.2 Pinus albicaulis
TTGAGTATATGGCCTACTATGATCTCGCCTCAAGGAATAGACTCCCCATTTCCTAGAGTCTCCGCTCTTGCTAAATCATAAGATCTGGTATATCTAGCTTATATCTGGCTTACAGGTTGCTGGATATACTCTTAGTGTTATAAGGCTCTTGCTAAATCATAATATCTGGTATATCTGGCTTATATCTGGCTTACAAGTTGTTGGATATACTCTTGGTGTTATAAGGCAGCCACAAAGGTTGATCCTAGACCTCCCCCAGATTAGTCCAAGGAAGAAAGTTTTTGCTGAGCAATATTGAGGCCCCACCTAGGTTTGAAACTCAGTTAACACACCCGGTGTGTCTGTGGGCAGTTGCATAATGCATTAGGTTTAGGAGTATAGGGTCAGTCCCTCAGACATGACCCTGGGCCTCCTCAGAGACAGGAAGTAAGTTTAGGAATTCTCCTAATACCCAAAAAATAAAAAATAAAGGAAAAAGAAAGAAATTCTCCTAATACTGAAAACAAACAAACAAAAAAATGACAGTAGTTAATTATCGATTCTCGTGATTAAAAAAAGAAACGAAAAGAAAACAGACAATAGTTAATTAGTAGTTTCCAACTTTTCACTAGCATGTCGTAACATTTTTTGATGTATATGCATAAATACTTTGACTTCAAGATGACTCAGGGGTTGCTTTGTCAAAGTTTACTTGCATGCTAAAAATTGTTCTGATGTCAACCGACATGGATAAAACATGATCATAAAGAGATAAAATTTGATAAAACTTCAACAAAAAGCATGGATGAAGTTCATACTCGACAACAAGACTGACGTGGGAAGAAACATCTAAAGAAAACTTTTTAAGGTTCCATCTTTCCACTCCTTAATGATAGGTTTAATAAAATAATCAGTTCTTAATGAAGGTGCTACCTCCCCGTTAAGTTATAATCTTTTGTTCCCACATTTTAAGAGTAAAAGATAGAATCTAAAGCATGTATCAGATCCTAGTAATCTATTGGGTGTTCCTAGTAACTTGTTGGTTGTATCAGATCCTAGACTAGTAGGTGTTCCTCCTTGGCAACATACATTCCTTAATTCATAGAGAATAACGTGAGGAAAAGGAGACCTTGAACCACATGTATATGCATAACCTTATGTTTGACTGTTAGCTTGAGTAAAACAGCCTGAAATAGGTCCAACCTCCTCATCTTAGATATTATCTAGGCTTTACTTAGATAGTGCAGTTGATAAATGGGTTTCAACTGACCAACATTTTACACCCAAAACCGCAATTTGAACATAGTTCAGGCTAGCTATGGAAAAATTGGATCTTCTAATCATCCAAAAGGTTATAGAATTTCAACATTCTAATTGCCCCATGGCCAGGAAAAGCCAATTATTTGAGTGTAGGAACCTCTTTTTTTAATAAAAAGGCAAATTTATACAGGTGATAGAAAATTACTTGGTTATATAGGTGGTAGAAAGGTAAAAAATGAATTTGGCCAGCCCAACTTTAGAAATGGCATCCACAAAACCTTGTTGCATTAGTTTAGGTCCTTCAATATACAAACAACAAAAATGTACTACACTAGGGGTTTTTCAAGGTGTTGAATCCATATATGTAATCAAAATTCCATTTTAAATAACAAAATTAAGATTTGGCCAAAAACAAATTTGGGGTAATAAGACAAAAGCTCAAAGATGTAACAAGTTTAGATTCCAAAGATTACATTTTTTTGGTAGCCACAGTGCATGGGTTGTCTATAGTTGCACACAATCCATGTTATGTCTTACATTGTGACCTTATCTTAAGGCATACAGACACATCCTAGTCTAGTATTGACTATGTGAGTCTCTCTATATATATCATTGAATGTTCTACTTTAGCTTATCCATCCATCCCTTGATCAGTCAATCAGTCGATGATGGTGAAAGTGTCATCCATTCTCTTGCATTTCTGGTGCATTCAGGTTTTCATTCACCTCTGCAAATTCCATGTTAGCAGTCAAGGGCACAAATGGGAATTGAATCCAAGAAATTTGGAAGGGAAAGGCAAGTTATCTCATTATGGTCATCCCTATAGAAAGATCAATGCCCCAAGTTTCTTTCAACTTTGAAGAGGCAATCTGTATATAAATCTAACCAACTGGGGAGCTACCCTCATCTCCCTCACTCTCATTGATGCTAAAGGTAATCATCCCTAAACCCTACCCTTCAACTGCTTTACCATCATTTACTAAGAGGGAGCTAGCTCATTAAGTATTGGTATTTATGCATTCAGGCCATCTAGCAGACGCACTTCTTGGCTATGACAATATTGCCTCATACATGGTATGTATTTGCATTTCCCTTTGGAAATTAGTACTTCCATCATATGCTAGAATTTTAAGATAAATTTACAGTTTCTACTCACATATTGCAATTGATCTCAAATGTATGTGTTACCATGGGGAATATGAGATTATTTATTAATGCAGAACATGAGCTCCAGTAGACCTTACTTTGGTGCCTTGATGGGTCATGTAGCCAACCGTATCAAGGATGGAGAATTCACACTAAATGAGAAAACATATCAGCTGCCTACGAATGATGGCAACAACACTCCATGGTGAAAATCTTCCTTTTCTATTCTGCATGCATGTTTTATCCAGCTAACTAGAGCCCTATAATGACCACTACTCAGGAATAAAATCTCTCTTTTTTTGTATATGTATGTTTGTTTGTGGAGGTCTAGAGCACTACTATTTCAGGTAACATATGTGTATTTTGGTGATCTGAATGAATGCAGGAGGGCTGAGAGGCTTTGACAATGTGACATGTCCTGTGGGAAGTGAAGGAGCAGAGAGGCTTTGACATGCAGAATTTTATATGAAAAAAAGAGTCTTCGAGCCACAAAGGAGGGATCTAACATAATTTTGTTGATCCCCTACAACTATCAAGTGTTCAACAAAGGAGGTGTTAAAATAGGTCTACACTACAGCAAAAGATACACCAAGTACCGCTATATTGTATGGTGTTCCTATCAAGCACCGAGGCCTAGACTTAACCATAATATTGCCCCCTGTATCAGTCTTAAAATTGGTTTAAATAAATGCCAAAAATTATGTATAGGTTGGCTCAAATCAGTATGTCGGCTCCTTAATCAAAAGACACGACTGTTTAGTTCATACACAAACAACTATAAATAACTAGTCATTCTCATCATTTTGGAATGAAAATTTCAGTGAAAAATACAATGAGAATTCAGAGATAAAACAGGAGGCCAAGGAGATTAAAAGGGAGATCATAATTACAACTTTTTGGACTAGAAGGATATATCTCTTGCAGACCTATATGCACCTGTGGAAATAATTTTTTTTGGAACTGAATTCAGGCCTGAAATTTCGGCCCTAACAGGCCTGTAACTTCGACCTTTCCAGAAGCTCAGACCTGAGACTATTCTCTGCAACTTAGACCCTTCTAATTCAGACCTGTGGTGAAATATGTGACCTTACAACAATCTTGTAATTTGGATCTATAGTGGCAGTTTTGAAGACAAATTCAGACTTGCAGATCTCTATTTTTGGAATAAAATTACAGAGAAGTCTTGAGTGGAATAGTATTGAGTTTATTTTACAGTGAATATATGTAGTGGACCTATTGAAGAACATCTATTTCACACAACGTCTGTTTGACTTCGTTCAAGAATCGTTGGAAAGTGCTCGATGAGCTCTTCGACATGGAAACCTTTGCATCAACTTTTGAAGATATAAGTTTTTCGGGTTTGTAAAATCCATTTGGATCATAAAATCTTAGTTGTGCTTTCAATTCAGTAGATCTGTGTAATATTATGGCAGGAAATAATTAGTCAAGTTGCCAGGATTAGAAAATTTAACACATTCAAACTGTAGTTGATTAGGAAAATTGTGATGGAAGTTAATGACTTTTAAATTTCAATGCTTAGTAAGAATTTCTTTTAGTTGTCCAAGTCTGTTACTCTGTATTAATAATCTACTATGGGTGAAATGTTTTCCCATTTTTCATGACCTTGTTATGAGCAAAACTTTACATATTGTATGTTGTCTCTAATTTGGAAAGGAAGTCAATGTTGAAATAAAAGGACACTGAAAATGGAATTCTTTAAGAGACCACTTTCAAGCTTTGGGCATATATGGGACAAAAGTAACATTTTATTTGTTTTGCAGGGACTATTTCTTGGTTCTGTTGGAGCAACCTCAAAAAGAGTTTGAATATCACTCATATCCTGTTGGTAGCAAATGCATTGGTGCCTGCTTATCCAAGGGATTTTAAATAAAAGCAAGTTGAAGGTTAGTGATCCTCCCTTTTGCTGTTTTAAAATAACTTGGTTCCTATTTCTCACTTTGTGAGTATGTTGGCTACAGGATGGGATGAAAATTCATTTGGAGTCCATGTTATAGTCCATGATATTGAAATAGTCTCCTTTTACTCTTCTTATTGTATTTGTTTATTTGTCTAAACAGAATCTTTTGTGATTTCTATTTGCATATGACTAGTATCAATGATGTTAAGGAGGGTTTATCTCACTTAGGGTGCCCTATGTAAGCAAGTGACCAATTACTCTTTGCTTGGTTTTGTTAATGGATTTTTTTGTGTAGACATCTTAATTACTCTCTGCTTGGTTTTAATAGAAAAATACATCTTATATATACAATAATTACAACCACAGAACAAAAAGTAGAAGGATATATAAAAGGGAGCTTATATTCTCTTGTTTGTTTCCTTGAAATACATATCCTAGGGAAACCCACTAGGCACTCCCCTCATTCCAAGGATAGTACTTATGGTAAAATAGGATTCTTCAGGGCTTGCTACAGTAAAATGTAGCACCTTAGTGCAAAGCTTCACTAAGTACTCTAGCTCAAGGGCAACATAGGGATCAGTCACCACTTTCACCTTAGTAGCTTCTCCTCTGTTGTTCTATGGATGGATGTCCCCACAACGGAGGCTATCTCAGAAAATTTTGGAGATTAAGTAACCCGAGAATTCTTAGGCTAAATACATTTCAAGGATTCTACTAAATACACACCAAATTCCAAGGATATTATTCGATAAGGTCGGGCTCCGAGTTAGATGAGGAAAGAAATTCGAAGGACCTATGGCTAAGTCTAGAGGGCTAAGATAGTACTAGAAATGCTCAATTAGATCCAAAATACATGATACTTTTAATTTAATAATTGTTGTTATAAATTAGGGTTTATAATAGACACAATTTACTGCATGCAAAATTTATGACAACAATAACTTGCTATGGGGAGCCTGGTCATGCTTGTTTTTCTCATATTCCGGTTCAAAGAGAATTTCCAGAATGAAAAAAAAGCCTTGTTAGACAGGCAGAGAGATGTTGACATGGTGAGGTAATGATTCAACCAATGTAGAAAAATCCTATGCCCCCCACCAAGATTCTCTGCTATTTGTAGTACAGTTAACCACCCTTAAAGGGATTAATTTGGTTTTTATGATGCTGGACTCATGGATATTGGACTTAGTCCCAATTTTGGTTAATTTCTGTATAGCAGGGTCAGCATTGTTTTGGCTCTTTCACACTGTGGAATTGCAGTTTAGGAGTTTAAGTAGGAGGTTTTCCTCTGGTTTATCCAATTATGCTAATTTTTGTAATCAATAGAAGTATCATTTGCAATAACATGCTAAATCCAAACGTCTTACCTAGAAAATCCAAACAACAAAGTGAGTTGAATTAATAAAGTCAAGGAGAATATTTACCTCATCATAACGACTTGTGGCATAAAGAATATTAGCATCACCTAGTTTCTTTGTCACTTCAGGACTTAAATTTGGCCCATCCCCCTTTCTACGACTCCTCTTATTGTACTATCACACGAGACAACAATGAAGGAAATATCAAGAGATGTGCCAAAAAAATTAAGGACCACTTGGCACTGCAACCTCCAAATAACTTAGTGTTTGTATCATGATTACTATCCAAACGCTTGACAACTCATCTAACCATTATACACTATTCTTATTCTTGAACATCTTGAATTGTTTTCTAGGTGTGAATGAAAGATAGAACTTAACACCTCTTTTCTATGCCCCTTGCGACCTAATCCATAACTTGCTACCTCCATGATCTCATCGATGCTGGCACCAAAAAGGTCTTGCTGCCTAGCTTTCTTAGCATTATCATCCCTATTAGTAAGAAATTTAATTAAAATAGTAGAAGTTTAATAATTCAAAACAATCAAAAGTGATGTTTTCTTAATCATTGTCTACCTATCCACTCATGTCAAAAAATATCATCTAATAACATATGTAAAGTGTGGACATAGAGATTACTACTTTTAAATGTTCAAAAGAGTACAATGCATTCATATGTAGAGAAGCATCCTGTACATATTTAGAGCCCAATTCTCCAACATATCTTTATGATAAAATAAAAGCAAGGAGTCAGGATATAAAACTAAACTTCATCTATACAAAGGAATCAACGGCTCTTTCATGCAATATATTTTCGTTTTTACATTTGGCATCCTTGATAATGTTTTCACACATGTCATGTTATTTTAAGTAAAAGTTGAGTGGTTTCCCACCTGCAGTTTCAAGTCAAAAGTAAAACATTGCCTTAACAGATATTTGCTACAAAAGGAACCAAAACTTGCAAATTGGCAGGAACATATACATTTTATTCCTATATCGTACTTAGTGACTAATCCCTTCAATAATTCAATAGTTGACAGACCCATTTCTCTGATATACTAAAACATCTATGTTAGCAAGTTTAACTTAGAATTGATAACATCAAGATGCCAAAGAGCACTTGAAAGTTGAAAATTTGAAATAGAATAGGGGGTAATTATACTTGGACTTTCAGAATCTGTCATTTGGTTTCCAATCTTTATAAATGGATACTAGGAAAGGGCAGCATGGTTCCCCTTGGTAAGTTCTTACAATACTAAAGGGTATCGGATGATGTTCTACAGCCAAATGATACCTTTAAATGTTCTTCACTTGACAAAAAATCTTCTTTTAGTTTCAACAAAGGCAAACCTTAGCTGTGTAGCCAAGATTGATGATAAAGTGAGTCATCATAAAAAATTGCGGCCAAACGGATAGTCGAGTTTTGGCCAAATGTGTGCAAGAAGGTGGGCCCATATAGTTTGCTTGTGGATCCAATGAAAAATGGTGCTTTAGTGCATGACAGTCACAAGCTGGAAGAGCCTTTGCAAAAGAAATTTAGTCACCTACACTATGGAGCACTCCCACCCCTTAAGCACATTTTCCAAGGATTGTCGGACTTCAAGATCCAGAAGCCAAAAATGCACAAGGGTTGTGCACTCGGCAAGCTTGAAAAGACTGATTTTCCAAGCAGTTAGCATAGATCAAGAGAAATTATTTTTCATTTTCTTATTTTTTTTAAATGTACATCTCATATTTACAGAACAATATTTACAAACATCAATACAAAAATTGAAAGGTTATATGCAATGGACATCATAACCTCTTCCTCAAAGCTACTAAAACTAAGATAAAATCATAATAAACTTTTGGATCCAAAGATAGGAATCTTTGATCAACCGAGCACCCTTAGCCAAGAGTTAATGGTGTACCTCATCCCTCTACATAGAACAAAAGAAAAACAAAGGGTTGAGCTCGTGATCAAAACAAGCTTATACTTGATTTTCATAGAATAATTTTTTGTAAAATTGGGCAGCTATGGTCGAAATTTCATCAATAAAATAATGGAGAAAAGTCACATTTTGACCCTTGACCAAGTCGGCCCCACAGTGGAAATGACCCCTCCTCAACCACATATAAATAGACCCATCGTTGGAGGTCATTTGGCATTATCACACATCACACAATCTGATCTGAAATTCGCAGGAGTTCACATGTGTGAAGGAGCAAGGAGTCATTTTTGTTTTGCGTTGACCAACAGTTTCTCTCTCCTTTGACTTGCATTGACCTGGGCACTTTAACTCCGTTTTGACTGAGATGTTTGGACTGATTTGGGAGGTTGAATATTCCTAAATCTTTGACTCTGTTGACCACATCTTTATCTTTGTTTTCCCGGGCCATTGATTGAGGTTGACCACACTATTCGACTGAACTTTGACTGCAGTTAAATCTCTCATTTGACTAAATATTGTAGGATTTTTTTGGATTGGCTGACCAAATCTTTGACTAACATAGAAGCCAAATATTCTGCTGGGTTGACCAAAGCTTTCTAGGAAGGTTTGGATGTTGACTTTGATTGAAAATTGCAGGCTGTTTACTGTGGTTGACCGAGCTGCAACAGGCTGAATTTTTTCCCTCTATTGCAGACTGTTATCTTGGACAAGAATTGACTTTTCTCTCTATTTGGATTGATTTTGGTTTGGTTGACATGGAAAGTCAAAGCTTTGACTTTTACTAGTTTATGGATGTACTATTGGACTATGTATCTCATGCTAAACATTGATTGACTAAGAAGAAGAAGAATTTCAACCTTGTGGGGTTTTTCCCCGGTCTTTGACCAAAATCTGTGTCTCATGTTTGCCTATCTTCTGTTGTGCATTATTTTTTACTATTCTATCTATAATTGCTTAATTGTTCCTGGGTGAATGAAATTGGATGAAATTGTTTTAAGTGATTATATCAGCATAGAACACTGTGTAAAATTAGCATGGTATCAGAGTGAGGTGAATATTAGCTACTGGAGACCAGAGAACACCCCTTTAAGACATTTTTCTTACTGATTGGTGATCAACTTTCTTGGCAAGATGACTTCCTCCTACTTCAAGATTGAAGAGAAACTGAATGATACCTCGCAGCATGGAGGGCTAGATTGGATCTTACCCTTGAAGAGAATGTTGTGATGGAATATGTGTAGGGCCAAGTGGTTGAACCTCCTGATAATGTCAATGCCAGTGTCATATACAAGTACAAGAAAGGTGAGATCAAGGCCAAAAAGCTCATCATTGACTCTCTTAGAGGCCATTTCATCACCTATGTGTCCAAGCCAAAGAAGTCAAAGGAGATGTATGATAAATTGATTGGGATGTATGAGGTCAATAATCTCAGCCAATTCATGACAACCACAGGGCTTTGAGGAACATGACAAGGAAACCCATGTTTGCAGATTGAAGAAAGCCCCCAAGTACTAGAGGGCTAAGATAGTACTAGAAATGCTCAATTAGATCCCAAATACATTATACTTTTAATTTAATGATTTCTGTTATAAATTAGGTTTTATAATAGACACAATTTACTGCATGCAAAATTTATTACAACAATAACTTGCTACGGGGAGCCTGGTCATGCTTGTTTTTCTCATAGTCCAGTTCAAAGAGCATTTCGTATCTCTTGTGTGTCATTCATAGAGACCGCTTGAGTGGAATGATTCCAAGTTGTTATAAGTAAGGGGAGATCAACCTGTTTAGAGAAGAGGTAGGGCGTAGTCAGGTATTGCATGACATTCCTTTTTTGCAAGTCAAAGAGGAAACAAATTAAGTTGAGACAAACAAGTTTATTGATAAGATCAGAAAAATTCAGTATACAAGTTTAAATCCTTTGAAATTTTAACAATGAAAATCATAGAAATAAGATCAGAAAAATACCTGTCAAACGTATCCATATAGACTCTCCCTATCGGAGTTCTGTAAGGGTGCAATTTTATCTCCATATGCACTCGAACATGGATCCATGCTAAATGCTAATGGCAGGCAACTGTCGTGAAGCATAGCTGCAGCAGTGTTGTCATGTGAGGATAAGTGCAATGAGAATGGGAAGCCGAAAGCCTCATGTTGCCATTTTTCCTAGCGGAGGAATGGGCATATTATCCCATTCACCGAGTTCCTCCAGTGCCTCTCGACACACCATGGATTCGCCGTTGCGTTCATTATGTATGCAAATGGATGTTATCCGGTCCTGAATGCATAAAATCCTCATAGGGTCTAGATATCCACTTCGTCCAGCTCCCTCCTGTGGAAATCCAAGAATATGAGGGACAGTACATGAGGGTGGAAACCCTTGTATCAAAGTTATTGGAGAACTCAAAAGGATTAGCAAGCCAACCTGGTAACATTAACCCCCAACATATTAAAGCACTGAGGAATGGAAGACCATAGAAATTTCATGAAATAAGAACTCTCAAAGTACCACCTTACTTTCTAGGGAATAAAAAAAGGAAGACCATAGAACTCTCATGAAATAAGAACTCCCACAAATTTCCCAGTGAAAAGGAAGACCATAGAACTCTCATGAAATAAGAACTCTCAAAGTACCACCTTACTTTCTAGGGAATAAAAAACACCAGGAGAAAGTCAAAACAACCTCAATAATTAACAATTTTGGATCGATTTATCGAGCTCTTAATGCTTTATTTCTACCAATGGTAAGTTTCCCAAGCCAACTCCCCAAATTTTTCAGTAGATATCGTTCTTCTGAACTAGATTTAATGAGCTCGAACCTTAAGAGAACCTGCCAATAAGATATATATTAGTCTGAAAATTAAACCAATTTGCCAAAACACCAAACAGTCAATGACACAAACAAGCTAAGAATACAAACTTGCAGTTCTCATAAGTAGCTTTGATGACTTCCTTGTGCAATGATTTTGAATTAATCTTATCTAAGAATTTCAAGTACAAATCATGGAAATTGGGTTCAATGCTGGCCCTGCAGATTAAATGTGGATAAATTAGTAAAATAGAAAAGACACCATCAATTAAGCACAGTTTCAAAAGGAAGCATAAATGACAAAGAAGCGCCAAGGCTCTTTCATCTCTTTTATCAAGCACCGTTTTAAACTAAAAATATATGACCAATAACAGTCAAATACGTAACATCATATTGAAATTTTCATCACCATATACTGAGCAAACCATGCATAGTGTGGCTCTTTCAAAACCTCTAAAAACTCTTTGGATTTAGCCTCCAGGTTGGAGGTTGAAATGTTATTGATCAAGAAAGTTGTCTTATCCTGAACATACGAGGTAGGTGCTTGCATTTCCACATGGATAGACAATAGCTCACTGTCAGTACCAATCACATCTACATTATCATAAATCTCACAAAGGAAAAAACCAAAAATGAAAACATATTAAATGATCACAAGTTATTTTCTTCAGCTATTGAATTGTCATTTGGAGAATGAAAGCACCCAAGGTTAGGATCTGTCATTTCCACGTGAACCCCTTCTTAATGGTTTGGGTACAGGACACACCTCAATTGGAGTATCCCATCTTTTAGCTGCAGCAACTAATGTTTCAATATTGATAGCATGTCCAAAACTGTTCATAGTTCTTGCACTTGTTACACACAAACACATTTATTGAAACATAACAATGAATAAAAAAATCATTCTACCAAGCCATAACAGGATACAACCCCTTCAAATATTATCAACCATCAATTAATATATTTGATTAACAAACCCATGTACTTGAGCTATCATTCTCATCTACATTGGCAAATATTCTCGTGTAACCAATACATCACATTGTCTAGATTTAGAAGGGACATGAAGTGTTTGAAAAATATACCGGGGATAGTTGAAACACGAGAACTACACAAAAATCCTTGGCTTGGTGTCATAGATGTTGTTTTCCCACTACCAGATTGCTGAGAAGGTGATTGCATAATAATATATGCAATATTATTATTATTATTATTCAACAAAATTATTGTCAAATTAATGCGGTAAAACCATGCATGATTATCATTAAATGAAATTTATTAGAATTGTAGATACAAAGATATCAAATGGTATGAAAAATATGTTCATATAAAAGCAGAGAGATGTGGAGAAAAATTAGGCTTGAATTGAAAAATCCTTGGTATAATTTCTGTATCCTTGACCAACAATCATGAAATAAATGGACAAGTGATGAGAAAACAAGGTGAAAACAAAACTACTTTATAAGATTTTCTCATGAAATGTTATATGAAATGGTTCAGAAGCAGAAGAATAAGTTTCAACATACTAATATCAAATTGATGGGCTAGAGTCCAGCGGAAACCATATCAAAATAAAAATGGAGAGAGAGTAATACTGTTTTATATGGTACAATCTTCTATAAAGAAAATAGAGTGAGCATTAGGGTTACCGACAACACAGGAAGAAGTGTAGATTCAATTGTGCTCACTTCCACAGGAATTCTGAAGCAATGAAATGATAGTGGATATAAGCATAAATAATTAGCAGATACCCTTTTGGTGCCAGACATGCCATAAGCATGGGAATTTGAAGGGAATTCCAAATGAATCAGAAAACTATTCAGCAGGGAAAAAAACATCTTGGGAGCTTGCAGAAATTTAAACCAATCAAACAAATACTGGGAAAAGCAGGAACACAAGAATAGAAGTAATGCTGAGAATAAGGGAGAGAAAATCATAACTCAAAGGGGTTGGTGGATAAAGGGAGAAGATGATAGAGAACCAAAAGTAGTGTGGAATATGAAACAGGCTCAGAACTTATTAGGGAAAATGAAATGAAAGATGTTGATATGGAATTCCTCTCAAAGGGGCTGATGGATAAAGGGAGAAGATGACATAGAACCAAAAGTAGTGTGGAAGATGAAACAAGATCAGAAATTATTAGGGAAAATGAAATGAAAGATGTTGATATGGATTTCCTCTCTTCATTTTATGATTGTAAAAAGGGACCAAAAATATGATCACAAGAAGAAGAAAGATAAACAGTGCTCCACAAAACTATAAACCCACCATCAAAGGATGAGGGCCTCCTCCCATTGCCAGTCAGGCAGCTAACACCCAAGTTGGATGGTTGGATCGGTTGTGCATTAAGATTAATACTCTATGGGCAAAATTCTGAAGGCATGAAGAGGTTGTAAGAGAGCCCTAGAAGAGTATGAACGTGCATATGCAGAAGCTATAACCACCGAAAACACAAATAAAATAGATGAAGCTTGACTACTTACTAATACTTACCAATCAGACCACATTATAACATCCTCTTTATCTATTCATTCCTCAATCCATCAATCCTTACCTCATTCGTTGGTGAAGCCAATGATCCTAGCCATCCATCCCATGAAGACTAGTCTATTTTGCTACTTGACTGGCGGGATTTTCACCATAGTGGAAATATCAATCGAGCCTCTTGGATGAAGGTGAGCAGGTAAAGGCTGAAGGACAATGACAAATTAATATAGTTTACTATAGCCAAATTCGGAGTTATTGAACATGTTTTCTGCTCCGAATTGCAGGAAAAGCCCCAAATTAAGAGAAGAAGATTTCAAATAAAGATCTAAAAAGAGTGAACCCAGATCTGATATAATAATTTCGGGTTAAAAATATAATAGAGTGGATAGAAGAATTGAATGTCAAAGAAGGGTATGGAATCTGCGGCGAAATCATAAAAATTATGAGCAGAGAAGGAGCACCGAACTCTGTCCCAGACTTGGCAAGGAGAATATCAGCGGGAAAATAAATTTTAATAGTTCAATTTAAATTTTTATAGTAGCCACCAAATTAGATTTTAATAGGTAGTCAAATAAATTACTATGGTCGGTTAGGTTTTCATCAAGTTTTATTTTTATGTGAGTAAAAATAATGTTAAACTAATTAGAGTATTAATCAAAATTATATTATACTTCTCTAATATAAGTAAGAATCCTAATTAATCAAAATTATATTATATCTTTCTAATATAAGTAAGAATGTTCATATAAAGAGGGAAAATGAACATGAGTTCGGTAATATCTATCAACCTTTAAGGGAGTGAAAATTATCTTTAAATCTATGAATAATGTTATCAATAAATTTAAATAGGTATAGTTAGTTTCTTATTTTTGAGGAAGTTCATTTAGAGCTTAAAAATACCCAATTAGAAGGCCTTCACATGTGTTGTTAAGAGAGACATGGGATAAATTTTGATTAAAGGAATTAAGGGGTACAATAAGATAAATGTATAGCACCAACTCAAATCACCAAGAATATATCCAAACCATCAAGATGACACACTTCTCAAGGCAAAATTATGAAACACCATGGAATAACTCAGATTAAAACTTATAGTCAATCAATCAATAGTTAGAACATAGTGTTTAAGTGAACACAATAAAAATAGTACACATTGGACATAATATCATATACACATGGATCATACATATCCAACTAAATGTGGTATCTAAAGGAACTTGTTCCTACACATAGTGTCCTAGATGGCTAAGGCAAGGTGTCATCAAACCAATGATACATTCATGAATTACATATATATCCACATACCTTAGATGAAAAATGATCAATGTGACAGGAATCATAGGGGTTGAGATGACAATCAAATTTTAAAATATCCTCTAAAAGCCCATATACAAAATGGGGTAACATATCCTATGACATCCAACTTGTGATATATGGTGGGAAATCCTTAAAGTATATTTGAAGAAAGATGTCTCGTTGAGGTCTAGGTCAAGAAGAGGTACAATTCCTCACTAATTTGGTATCTCGTTGATGTCTAGGTCAGGAAGAGGTACAATGCCTCACTAATTTGGTAGTTGAAGAATTTTAAATCTTGGTTTGTGAATTTGGCCCTAAGTAGGCAGGGCAATATAGAAGGAGGTGACCCCCTTGGAAGATTTCTAAAGGGGAAGGGCACATAAGGCCTTATATAAAGATCTAAATCCAAGTACCTCCCTCATAAAAAGTTCTAGACATGTATTTAAAGAATGTAGATAACGACTCATCCAAATGTTGATAAAGACAATAGAACATCCCTTGAATGTCATAATAAATGGGGGCATTCACAAATGGAAACGCTAGTAGATGTTATTAAGAAGAGGAAGGTCATTATGATTCGTTTCAACTCGACGCGAATGTAAACCCACTTTTAACGCACCAAGGGAGATATGAAGGAAAAAATCTGATACTCTTGAGTGTATGTGGTTAAACAAAAAAGCCCCCTTTCATTTTCATGAAGTGTTCCTGATAAAAATCCATGTTACAGTCGAGGCCCTAAAAAGACAAAGTCCAAGTACATTGAATTTATTGTCTATAAATAACCTCTCTAACAACCTGACACAAACATATAATGATGCCATTTACATTTGAGGTGTAAATCACTTGAATTGTGTTACAACTTTAATCGCTCCCCAACAAAATTGTGCCATGCTTCCTTGTGATGATGCTTCAACCCTATTGGAGAAAAACCTCACAATGTAAAAGGAATTTAAACATGATGTAACTTTAATAGTGCCCCACATTCACCCTTTGGCTCACTACCCATGGCTAATTTTAGGTTATTTCAAGCACTAATGTGGATAATATCATTTTATTTTCTCTTATGTATAGTATTCTACATTGACACAATTGAGTTTGTTTAACAAACAAAATATTTATATTGAGGGTTCACTCCTTGTGCATTAGGGCTAGACAGGCCTTGTTTTTATGAGTGATCTATTCATTTCCAACTCCTTAGTCCTTCAAATTTTGCACGTCGTTAGGCCCAACACACCTACCCTTCTACCAGTATCGTTTTCCTTCACAAGCACAAGACTTGGGGCTCTTCTTTGATAGTCACCTAACAACCCTCCAACTGTACTTGGACTACCATTAATTTTCCCAACCATGGTCAATTATTTTATTGATCTAGTGCCCACAACACTGCCCTCATCTAGGGATCTTCAAAATTTCCACCTAATAATGATTTGAGTCCTCTCAAAATCACTATTTTTGTGTACCAATTTCTTTGTTGTCCAATATATGAAAAAATTTGAACTACTCCTCTTATCATCCTTCTAACACTTTGTATATGCTTGAACTAGGGTCAAAAAACATCCACTAAAAGTCGATTAACTAAATGTTTATAGGTTGCTTCAGATATCTGTCCAGAACTCTCTGGAAAATCCACCAAAATCAACTCCTCTTCATGTCCATCCATTCCTCATAATATGCCACAATTATTCTACCCAATCTTCTACTCAGGTTCCACCTTCCTTTGTATTTTCTATCTTCACACATACTTCTGCAAACCATCTTCCAAATTTGTAATATATATTGCAGAGATAAACCTCTCTCCAAGGGTCCCGACCCCTCTTCTTCTACACATATTTGTCACGGTCTTAAGGGAATACCTTATGGATTGAACATGTTAGGAAACCTCCTTAACTACGGAATTATACTTCTATTCAAATTGTCTTATAACAAACCCTATCCACCCATAACAAAAATAACAACTTTTACCTCCATAAGAGACACAACCTAGGTCATATGGACCCATAGATTCTGGGAACTTCTTTAACTGAATTAGGGTTTAAGGGGTTAGGGTTAAGGGTTTAAAGGTTTAGGGTTTAAGGGGTTAGGGGTTAAGGGTTTATAGGTTTAGGGTTTAGGGGATTAGATGGGTTAGGGATTTACTAGGGGTTTAGGGGGTTAAATGGGTTAAGGGTTAAGGGTTTAGGGGTTAGGGGTTAAGGGTTTAGAGGTTTATGGTTTAGGGGTTAACTGGGTCAGGGGTTTATAGGTTTAGGGAGTTAGATGGGTTAGGGGTTGGGAATTAGTGTTTAAGGGGTTAGGGGTTAAGATGATAGTTTCATTGTTCTCTGCTTATGCACAATAGTTGCTTATTCTTTGCGTCTCAATGTAACAATTTTGTAAGTATTGTTGCTTGTTGCCATGTCTTCTTTATTTATTAATTTATAGTATTTTTTAGCCATTTCTTTACATTTATTGATGAAAATGTCTATTGCAATCAAACCAAATGTATGTTCAATCTTCAGTTTCAAACTCAGCCACAGTGTTGTCACACAATTTAAGTCTGGAGAATGGCCATCTGATGAAGTCTTAATAACCAAACTGCACCTCATGACTACTCTAGAAAATCTTAAGTTCAAGTGTCCCACATTCATGAGAAATTTGGCTCTTATACTCTTGCTCCACCTAACTGTGTCCTGGAAATACCCTTGTTTATTGCAAAAAATTCCTAATGTTGTCGACCTTGTCCCTTAATAGACCAAGGAAACATATGTGACTGAGAGGAATGGAAAACACTACAAAGTTGAAGAGTACAAAATACTAAAATGGTTTAACGGATAAGATTTAAGAATGTAGCAATGTTGAAGCAAATAAAAGTGGTCCCAAACAAATAGTTGATAATGCGAAACCTTATTCTGTACTAGTCAAGTAAGACTACATTCATGTGAGAGCAAGAAGAGGCCAAGCGACTAATAGGCATAGCCTAGGAGATAGGGTATGGTTCCCTCTTTTTGATGAAATATTTGATCTACATTTTTTCTATCAAAGATTAACCATTTTAACCTTGCCAACAAGGCATAATTAACCCAATCGTAGGTCCCAATATGTCATGACATATATTAACTATAGATATATATGAGAAGGAATAATAAAGACATAGATTGATAGAGGTGGCGAGGCAAGGGGAGTCACAAGGGAGAGATGGAGATAAATTGAAGGAGAGGGGAGAGAAGGAATGGAGAGAGAGAGAGAGGGAGAGGAGTGAGAGAGGTAGAGAAGGGTAAGAGAGGGAGATAGCGACACAAAGATGGAAGAGGATGATGTTGAGAGGGCTTGCCTGGGTGACTCTGGGAGCAACCCGAAGGTGGTCAGACAAAGCTCTTCTAAGTTACAAATCTAAAGAGAAAAAACTGGTGATGTATATGTGGTTGCTCAACCTGGGATGTATGGAAAATCTTGGCTGAGAGTGTTTACCTTTCTGTGTCTTCACGAAAGTAGGTTGTCTAGTCACAGAATAAGATCATGACAACATGTAGGTGATGGTTCTGTAGTAAGTTCTTAGCCTTATCTTTGGAATGGCTAACAGACAGAATCAAGTTTGAATACAGGATATAATTTGATGAATTTGAAGATTTAGAGTTGAAGAAGAAATTGTGGTGATATTTGGATGGGTGCTAATTTGTAGGGTTTTCCATTTTTATAATTTTCTTTGTTGTGCTTTCTACCATGCTCCCTAGTTGCTTTCATGTTTCCCTAGCGTTTTAACTTTTTCAATTTCTATCTCTCTATTGTTTCTTGCCCCATTTGAAATGTCATCCTTATTTGGTAGGTATTTTCTTCAATACAGTGTGAATATTTTTCCATCACACAACTTCTATGAGGTTTGTCTATACAAATAGCTTGTAAGGCCCATTCATCAGGGTATTTGATGAAATGAAATGGTTATCGATGGTCACCAACTAATGGTACCTGTAGAGATTTACTCTAACAATTCTACATTTTTCTCGTGCCAACAATTATACAACATTTTAACCTCATGAATTAGTCTCCTATGTTCTCTTAGATGATTCTATAAGCACTTATTATTGTTGTCAAAGATTTTACTCTCTAGTCCCATTGAGCTATTTCATTTATTTGTGGACATTGATATATTTTCATTTCATTTCTTCAATTTTTATGATTGTTATGCGTTGCCTTTGGCCAGATCCTTATTTCTTACCTATGCTTTTTCTGCTTAAGCATTCCAGCTAGCCAAAGCAATAGGGGTAGCAGGAGCCATGCAATCCAACTAGAGCTCAGCAGGGGTAGCGCAGAGGCAGCAGGAGCCACGCAGGCCTAGTCAGGGCAGCGCAGGGGCAGTGTAAGCCCTTCAGGTGTGACGTAGGCCCTTACTGAGCAGCGTAGAGGCCGATGCAGGCCCGTTAGGCTGACATAGAGGGATTCAGAGTAGCGTATTACTGCCGTTTTTATTTCTCTTTTGGGTGAGCCAGTTTTGGTGCCCAGGATTGTTGTACTTAGATTTTGCATAATAATGAAAACCCTCCAGAGCTAGCTGCACCGGTTTTCCCACGTTGGGTTTTTTCCAGGGATAGTTGTCTAGAAAATCCATGTGTCATTTTGTCTATGAGCATGTTATTCAGTATTTGATCTGTATGTGTAGGTTGCTAGTTTTATTTACTATTTACTTCGCTAATTTATTGAATATTTCAGAAATTAACTTGTAACTTAATTCAAGTAGGATAAGTAAATCAAGATACTGCAATAGGGTTTCTCAGATTAAGAAATTTTCACATTCCCTAGGTCTAGCCCCATTAGGTCACCTAGGGCAACAATTTCCTAGGAATCTAGCTAGAGAAAAAATTCTATCTCCTAGAGGCAGCTGCGTTGCTGGGTTCCCTCACTCTCCTCAGAACATGGGCCAATTCCGACAGTGGAATCTCCGGATACCTCAAGCCCTAGCTCTAGGATCAAGTTTTTCCTAGGTTTTCCCAAGGATAGAGCCTAGTAGGATCAATTTGACCTATCGAAGTAAAAAAACTTGTCTGATCCTTTCCCATCACCTTATCCAGGATAGGAACATCATTGGTTTCTAAATTCCATCCCCGAACCTGGGTTGGGTCCACTTGGCCCCGTGTGGTCCCATTTGGTGTCAAAGGCCTTTCATCAAGGACCATTTGGGAATCCAAGTTCCCAAAGGATTTTAGGGATTGAGAACTTCCTTCATAAGTCTTTTTCTTCTCCCTCAACCCTTCAATCCCCCTCCTCTCTCCCTAGAAGACAATTCCCTTGCTTAAAAGGAAAGAAAGTCCCACTCTTTATTTTATCTAAGGGAAAGGGTTTCGAGGGTCACTTCCCACCTATTCATTGACCTATACTCTACAAGTGACTTCCTAAACTACCGGGACTCCACCCATCGGTGAAAGTCCATGAAGAGAAAGGAGCCTTAGCTGTGGTGACAATGGGCTAAGCCTCCATCGTTTCCCTTGTCCTAGCAGTTGCCCTCTTAGGAACCCCTTTTAGATCCACTACTAGTTTGAGTGGTAACAAGTTGTTCACAATTCCATTTGTGAACAACTCTTTGGTATGCCCACTTTTTCCATACTACAGCTCCAAGATGAGAAGTCTAGGGCTATGGAGGCTGCCCTTCTTCTCACTGAATCAATCCTCTACAATATAGTGAACTAGGGCTAGTTGGTTGGCCCACTTGAATGTCACTTTAGTCCTTCAAAGTCTGCACATCCTTAGGCCTTATACACCTGCCCTTCTACCAATTTTGTTGTCCTTCACCAGAACAAGATTCGGGGCTCTTCTTTGACAGTAACCTAATAACCCTCCAACTAGGCTTACCATCAATTTTCCCAACCACAGTCAATTATTTCTACTGATCTAGGGCCCACAATATTGTCTTCATCTAGGGCTCTTCAAATCTGCCACCTAGCAATGGTTTGAGTCCTCTCAAGATCATTGTTCTTGCATATCGACAATTTTATCTTTGTTGTCCAATATATGAACAAATATGAACTACTCCTCTTATCATACTTATAACAATCTGTAAATGACTGAACTAGGGTCACAAATCAGCCACTAACAGTCCATTTACTAATTGTTTATAGGTTTCTTCAGATATTTGTCTAAAAATCTATGGAAAGTCCACCAAAATCAACTCCTATGCATGCCAATCCATTCTTCATATGGCACATTTCTTGTTCATGCTCAATCTTCTGCTCAGGTTCCACCCTCCTTTGGATCTGTTGTCTCCACACATACTGAATCTGCAAACCATCTTCTAGATCTGCGGTCTTTATTGCAGAAATAAACCTCGCTCTAAGGGTCACAACCCATCTTCTTCTACGCAAATTTGTCATAGTATGAAGATCATACCTTATGAACTAAACATGCTAGGAAACTGTCCTAACTAGGGCATTATACTTATGTACTTCTAATTGTTGTAGAACAAATGCTATCCACACATAGAAAAAACACAACTCTTGCCTCCATAAGAGACTCGACCTAGCTCATATGGATCCATAAATTCTGGGCATTTCTTTAACTGAATCTTGACATGAACTTCAGATCTCAATGTCGACCCTCAAACTAGGGTTAACTCAGTCAATATTACGCCTACGTTGACTTCTGTTATGGCTCTAAATTACAGTGCAAGCCCTCCTCCAATTATGTTGGTCTTTATCACAGACCTTGTGGCCGACTAACCAACACAAGGCAAGATGGTATCAATCCTCTCTTCTATTTCATGTAGAAAATATAACCAATGGGATTCAATCTGATCTTGTAATCATGTACTAAAACAAGATACTAAATCCTTCCTACAATTTGTGGAAACAAAACACAATCGCACAATCACATATAAGTAAGAGAAACAAGTTATCAATCGCACAACACAAGATGTATATGGAGAAGAAACTGCTCAAAACCCTCTATCTCTATTTTGTATTAAGTCAAGGAATCATGAAACAACACAATGCTTAATCTCTCTTAAGATTCTCCAGCACTCTGCCAATTGTCTCTTGCTGATCTAGGAAAAATCAGTCTAGTACTTAGCCAATTCTCAGCCTTCCTTCAGCCTGCCTTGCACACACAATTCCTATGGAATTATATCCATATTAATTAGGAAAATCAACCTTCCTTGATTGTGAAATCCATCATGGAATCCCAATGACTTTATAATTGCACATGGGAAATTTTCTATAAATACAACTGATAGTTATGTTCCTCTGAACTGTGTTACAATAAGGATCAGGGGTGTTTTTATTATTTAAAATAAGATAAAACCTTAAACAACCAAAACCCTATCCTGAGGATATGTAACACCAATATTTTATGGGCCCCGTTGGGTTTAGTTGGGCAGCCAACTTCTCGGGGTCGTAACTTGGTCATATGATCTTCCTTTGACGCACATGATACCTCGTTAGAAAGATCTCTCCGAGGACTACAACTAATAATTTGATTTATATGAAATTTCCAAACCTTTCATGCCCAAAAAACATCGTTTGGGGCCTCTTAATGGCTTCGAAAGTTCAGGACCCGAAAAACTGACAAAAATAGTAAATTATGCTATAATTAAGGAAACTGAAAAACTGAAAGAGACAATGGTGAGGGCCCAAGTGGAATAGGCGGGTGGCCACCAATATCCACCTCGATCACCTTAAATTGAATTTCTTGAGCTAACTCAATCACCATGACTTAGTTAATTGACACAAGTTGTTATGAGACGAAATTACAATTTATTGTCCAATTTATTTAAGGGAAAAATAAATTAGGCGCCTCACATTCCTCACTCCTAGTACATAAAAATTCCTCACCAGTGTGGGTGCATTTTTTTGTCCTTTCTAGTCACCAATTTGACTGTTTCTTGTTGCAAATTTCAACACTCCCTCTCAACAAGAAAGGAATTCAATCTATCCCCATCCGGTACCTTTGGAATGTTTTGCATGCTACACTTCTCTAGTGTTGTTTGCACCTGCAACTCCTGAAACTGAATAGCCTATGAAAAAATGAATCAGTATAATGCATCTGTCATCAGAGTCTTCTGATTTCTGCTAGCTACTGCACCTGTCTAGTACTGGATTCTCTGCACTATTGTTGACATCCGCATCTGTGCCCTTTGAACTATTGCTAACTCTATTTGTGCTCCAGTATTTGACATTTGTCACTATGATTTCTATCTTTCTGACATCTGACTACATCAATCTAACTGATCCTTCCTACTACTATTGTATTGTGGGCTCCTCGTAGCCAGGTTCGATCCATGAGACACACCATCTCAATGGACCTTGCCCAAATTTCTTATCTTGGAATTATGTCTACACATAACCCCACCTTACACCTCAAGGTATGGTTGCTCCCTCTTCCCATCTGGCTCAAAATTTCCCCCTCATAGAGGTCTCTGCTTGAGTGGACGCTTCCACTCGGTCTCCTCTCTGCTTCTCCAATTGTGGCAGCTACTCCACATCCTTCTGAGACTGCTTCTCATGAGGATGCATGTTGAGAGGTAATTTATGCTCCCTCTAAACCACCAATTCTCTAACTTCTACCTTTCTCCTCAAAGCTTTACATGCATCCAGTACCTCAAGTGCATATAGGTTCTTGACTCACGCACAGTGTAATTGTCCCGAAGTTACAAAAATATTCTAAAAAAGAGTTGATTTTAAATCGATGATATCTCCCTCATCCGAGCTCTGATTTGACCGATTATTTTTCCATTTGGGTATATTTTCGCAAGGAATCCAAATATTCTATTTTTTTTCGAAAATTTTACACCAAAATATTCAAATATTCTCTAAAAACTCGCAGCCCAAAAAATTCCTGCTCTGATACCATGTAGAAAATCTAACCAACGAGATTCAATTTGATCTTGTAATATACTAAAACAAGATACTGAATCCTTCCTACAATTTACAGAAACAAAACACGATCGCACAATCATATATAAGTAAGAGAAATAAATTATCAATCGCACAACAACATGATGTATTTGGGGAAAGCAACTAATCAAAACCCCTCTATCTCTATTGTGTATTAAGTCAAGGAACCATGAAACAATACAATGCTTGATCTCTCATGAGACTCTCTAGCACTCTATCAATTGTCTCCCATTGATCTAGGAAAACTCGGTCTAGTACTTAGCCAATTATAATCTTTACTTTAGCCTGCCTTACTCGTGAAATTCCTAGGGAATTAACTACTTATTAATTAGGAAAATCAGTCTTCCTTGATTGCGCAATCCATCATGGCATCCCAATGACTTTATAATTGCACATGGGAAACTTTCTCTGAATCAAAATGATAGTTATGTTCCCTTTAACCTCTGTCTCAACTGGCTATTCCTCGAAACTGACATGCATGCAACTATTAATAGTGAATTATCAGTTATCTGATTGATCACTCATTGTTAATTAAATCTAATTTAATCCACTGGACCTCTCACTAGCTCATCACTCAGTTAGAACTAGTTAAACTGATTTTAACTCATTTAATTGAGTTAATTACACTTGCACACCACTAATGCATCAACTTCAACTGGACCCCAAAAATATTAGAATCTCTCTAGATGCCTCATATTAGACCCTCAACTCGAATTTCTTGAGCTAATTTGGTCATCGTGACTTAATTAACTGACACAAGTTGTTATGAGATGAAATTACAGTTTGTTGTCCAATTTATTTAAGGGAAAAATAAATTAGACGCCCCACATTACTCACTCCCGGTGCATCAAAATTCCTCACCAGTGTGGGTGCATTTTTTTTTTCCTTTATGTTTTCCAATCTCACTGTTATGTTTTCCAATCTCACTGTTTCTTGTTGCAAATTTCAACATTTCAGAATTTGATGTGGCCTTCACACAAAGACACCATTGAAATCACATGCCCATATTCTCATGAGAAACCTCTCTTAAGCTTGATCTGCCAGAAGAGAACCAACAATATTCCATCTTACTTCCTAGCGCAAACTGACCATTAATGTATGCAACATTCTTTTGGACCCTCATATGATGATCTTGCTCTTGGAGGATGATCATGACCTCCCTTTAGCAACCCTTACTCGGCCCTCGTACTCGGCCTACTTTAGGACTACATCTCTCTTCACCCCTTTGATGTGCCAGATAGTGGGAATACATGTCAAACATGCTAAGATGTGCCAAGTGATAAGGCATGCCAAGATGTGCAAGGGTGTGTCAATGCGTGTCAGGGAATTTCAAGACAACAAAAGGGAGAAAAAAGTTAAACTACAAGGAAATGAACACATAAGAGGGTTAATAAGTCATCAATTACCTTTTCCAAGAGGGGCATGCTAGGCACACTAACACTAGGTGGCAATAGGTTCCAAGTGCAAAGTCTTAGTGCATTCTAAGTGCCAAGTATTCTTTTGTTTCTTCTCATCTACTTTCCAACAATTGATCATCAAAAATAAACTTAATATTAAACCATGCTAAATCATACCAAGGCATCTCAACGTATTCCATACATGCTAAGACTTTCCAAGCACTAACACGTGCCAAGATGTCAGGGATTAGTGCTATGCATGTTATGAAGTGGAAGGGAATATTGAAGAGTGCTAAGGTGTGCTAGAGAGTGATAATGCATGTTGATGAGTGTTAAGGAGTACTAAGAAAAAAAATTAAGGGAGCACTAGGTAAAAATTCACGGAAGTTAATGAATATGAGGAACGTGTACTGCCAGAGACTAGTGTTAATGGTCAATGTTAGTTGTCATGCCAAGGAGGGAGTGACAAGGTATGCTAAGCATTGGTAAGGCATGCTAGGGAATATGAAGGCATGTTAAGAATTCCCAAAGTGTGCTTGGGAGTTCCAGGGTGTGCTAATTATATCATGTGCCAATTAATAGTGCCAAGATATGCCAATACATGCTAGGTGCTAAGGATGTGGCGCAGGGTGCCAGGGTATATCAATATGTGTCAAGGCAACAACAGGAAGAACCAATAAGAGGGTTAATAAGTCAAGAATTTATCTTTTTGAAAAGGGGCATGCTAGGCACACTAATAATAGGTCCCAATACATGCCAAGTGGCATTGTGTGCCAAGTGCTAGTGTATGTCAATGCATTCAACAAAGGTGTTCCAGGGCATGCTAGGGACTATATGCGGCATGCCAACACATGCTAGGAGAGTTCCATTTTGTGCTACCACATGCCACCATGTGCTTGGGCATCAATGTCATCACAAGATGTTCTAGGTACAAATATGTTCCAAGACATGTGGGGTAATAAGAAATGTTAGTGTGTGCCAAAGCATTAATTTAAGGTGTGCCCAGATTGTTGAGGATTGTTAGGTCTTTCTCATTAATAGAATTTTTAGAGCTCGATTATGTATTAAATAATATGTTTCCTACACACAATAGTGGAACTTTATCTAAATGGAATTTTCTAGATAATAAACTTAATAGATATGAATCATGTGTTGACTCATAGGAAATCTCTATTCGACTAGTCATTACTTGAGGGAAATGATACACGCTTATTACTTCTTAAAAAATTGACTAACCCTAACCACTATGGCCTTGGACATATTATAAAAAATGCTCAACAATAATGGTATTAAATCGTTATCTTTTGACAAAAAATATATTAACAGGCACATAGCATCATCAAAAACTCATTGGAATGATCAATGATGACGGACATTTTTTGATCGTCACCAAAAGTAAAAAAAAGAGCATTGGTGAGGGTCATTAAAATTTCGTCACTAGAAGTGTCACCAAAGAGAGAATTAGTGATGGGCCTTTAACGACCCTCACCAAAAGTGAAATGTCTTTAGTGACGGACCATAAAGGACCATCACTATATACACTTATAGTGACGGTTTTTAGTGATCAATGATGACGGACATTTTTTGACCGTCACCAAAAGTAACAAAAAGAGCATCGGTGAGGGTCATTAAAAGTTCGTCACTATAAGTGTCACCAAAGAGAGAATTAGTGATGGGCCTTTAACAACTGTCACCAAAAGTTTCATTGAAAATGTCTTTGGTGACGGACCATAAAGGACCATCACTATATACACTTACAGTGACGGTTTTTTAATGACCGTCACCATATGTGACATTGGTGACGGACCTTAAAGGTCCGTCACAAGCATGACCCTCACCAATGTGTTTTTTTCTTGTAGTGATTGGAACACTGTAATTTTTGGAAGCTGGAGCATCAATAGCAAGAAATAATTTGTAGGATACTTGAGCTGTGCCTATCTGGTTATGTGATTTTCTTCTCTATATTGAATGTTTCCATTGTTTTTCCTCACTGAATATCATTTTAAGCTGATTTTAAATTAGAAATTTTAGATTAAGATTTATTGTTGGAGCACCTTAATTATGTACGTGATTACAATCTGAATGTTTTCTTCATGAAGTCTGGTTAAGAAATTCTTAATTTATTTTTAACCACTACTGCAAATTCACTGCTTCTTTCACCTCACAATCCCTGCTACTTTAAGATCGAGCACACACAGTTAGCTTGCCATGTGATGCATTTGAACCTTTGACGTAACAAAACCATTCCTTGTTTGACTCCATAGCCCAATGGATTAGTTTTCTAAAGACCTACTCATCCAACCAAAAAAATCAATCAAAACAACCAATACCACCATCACTGTAACTAGCCTAATATCAACATTTATAACCATCAAGATAAATCTTAAAAATAGAGAGAGCCCTCTCTGAGTCTAGGAAGGCTAGGTCCTGGAATCCAAAGCAGTTTAATGTTGTACTCTATCGTTTATTCTTTACAATCTTATAAATTATAGGGCTACAACACTAGCCATCACAATATGAACTGACATAGAGACGATTACAGAGACACAACAACAGAGAAACCACAATAGAGAAACCCAATAGAAAAATGAACCAACTACAAAACACATGATTCTGGAAAAATACAAAACTAATGAACCCAACCCTGTCTAACCCTGAGCTAGAGAAATATTGTGTTCTTATTTCCCCTCAGCACATCCATCATCATCATGCCTCAGGTCTTCATTCAACTCTTCTAGTCCTCCATGTTGGAATAACCACTCTAATATTTTTTGATAGCTTCCCCCATCTATCCCTCATGCTCTAACCAAAAACTGGTCCTTATTCAAAATATCATTTAACGGCCTCTCCTCTACTTGCATACTTTCCTTCCCATGAAAATATCTTTCATGGCATTCAACATGAAAATCCTTTCAATTTCCACCATATTCCTGAAAATCCTAACTACCATGATATGTCTGGCATGTATTCTCGTTCAACTAGCATCCTAAATGGTGCACGCGGTGCTCCCCTTGCATCATACCTTCCTTTCCTCCCTTCCAATGTGCGTTTTTTCCCATAATTCTGCACCATCCTTCTCTGTTTCTTTTTGTTCCCATACTTCTACAAAATAAAATAAAAAATGGCCTCCAAAATCAATCCTAGTGGCCACAAAAACACTTTTTTCAACTCTCAATTTCTTTGTGGCAACATCCCCAATACATGAAGGGCTCTCTTTTTCTTGTCGAAAACATGACCATAAATCCTTAAAACCACTATTTTTCTCATTGGGTTATAGCTCCACTACATTGTTGCACCACTCTGAGGGAAGATAGTTGTAAAAAAAAAAAAATCACTTTAACTTGTCACATACTATTGTTACCACAACCTCAAAAAAGTCCACAACATTTCTCTTTTCATAGTTGTGATAACTATGCTATAAAAATGAGAGATGGATAAAAATTCATAAAAAACACATAACCATAATACATGGACACCATAAAATACACTGGAAGGAACCTATTATCACTCTGCCAGATTTCTAAGGCTGAGGAAGAAATCCCAATAGAGGTAACCGCGGCCCAAAATTTTAACGTGGTAGCTATCCCTATTAAGTCAGAGAGGTCTCTCTCCAAAAAACACAACCTATGAGGTTGAATGGATTATTATTTTAGGCTATTTGTGAGTTCAGGGGTTTTGATATTTGATTTTGGTCGGGCTTCTAGATGAAAGTATGGGCAAGGGAGCTAGGTCAGCGAAAATGAGATAGGGTTGCAGAGATTCAATGGATCAAGGTAGGCATAAGGCTTAACACTTTAAGATGATTGTGATGAAATGGTTTTAATACTGATGAGGATATAGGAAGAGCATGGGAGATGTATTCTTCCTAAATAGCAGAAAATGGACAAATTATGATAAATTTCCCTAAACAGAGCATGAGCAAGCATGTATTCTGCGTATCAAATTGAAAGAGATCATACAAAAAAGTGTAATGAACATGAATAAAACACATTCTAACATATGAAACTAAAGGAAAGACAATGATAAATATTATACCACATGTATCCCAAAAAATAGCTGCAAATCTTCTTTATTAACTAGCCAAACTGAGTACAATAGTCCTTCATCAATGAGCTAGTATCCAAACTGATTCCAACCCTTGCTAAGAGTGAATAAAGGGACTAAATAAACATCAAAAAACCATTCACTCATCCTAATGGGTCGAATCCATGAGGTGTGGAAGAGATCCACAAAATTCTGAACTGAAATCTAGAGTATAGGGATTTCTAAGTGACTCCTCCCTAAATATATTCAAACTGATTGTTTGACTTAATGACAACTTTTACCTTATGAATCTACCCCTAGGTAACTTATCCATAACATAATTACATTTACCATCCTCAATTACACAGCTAGAAACATCAATTTCTGAGATAAAGTCAAAATTAGAGTGAAATTTAAAGAAAAAATCAGTAAATGGTTAAGTGCGCCCTCGTTGTGTAAAGTGCTCCCTCCTTGTTCAAGGCTGATTTTGACAAACTTGGAGGTGTCCAAATGAAGCCCAAAATGTCTTTTTGGAAATATCTTCAAGTCTACTTTCTGAATATGTCTTCAGTTTGATAAATTAAGGTGATTTGATCCCTCAAAACTTCATTCTCCAAAAACTTCTCTATGTGCAGTGCCTAGGCCAAAATAGGGGCAGAAACATGATTTTTAGCTAGTTTTTTAACCTTTTGACATGCCAAATCTGTAAACCGGGGCTGGAAAAGTGGTTTTCTTCAATGTATTTTTCCTTCAGAATCCACTGATGGTCTCCTTTTCCTCAAAAAGTGCCTCAAAAAAGTGATACGACCAATTTCCTAATATGAACTTGTTCAGGAATACACAAAAGAGCATAGATTTTGCAAAAATGGGTCAAATGGCTCCAAAATTGGTGAAGTTTTTGGAAATATTATCATTGATGACAAAGGAGGTAGCAGATGTGGAGACAGGAACAGTTACAAGGAGACAAAGACAGACAATGGAGGCAGCAAAGAGGAAATGAATATAAAGGAGAAAGGCAGAGGAAGCAAATATGGAGACAGAGTCGTTATCACAGCAGCAAAGGTAGAGGCAAAGTGACAGAAGCGGCAGAGGCAGAGCCACAACTGTTATTGTAGAGAAACCGTTGTTATTCCAAGAATATATATATATATATATATATATATATATATATATATATATATATATATATATATATATATATATATATAAATTCTGATAATATTTTATACAGCCCGACGTTACACATAATATACATTAATTTTCGGACTTTATATTCAAATGCTCTGTATTTAGTTGAAGAACTTGACCTCTGGTCGATGTGGTGTTTTAAATTGTACATACCTAGATTGTAATGAGCTCTATGAACCAGCATGAATAGGCTCTGTGGGGATGAGCACTGTACACATAGCCACAAGGGTTATGAATGGTTGAACTCTACATCAGAGTATAACGGAACCATAGTCGAAATATATATATATATAATTGAATGGATCGGAACCATAGTTGTAACAAAGAATATATATATTTGAAATGTGATGAAAAGTTATATATATATATATATATAATTGAAATCGTGGAGGACCGGAACCTGGAGCATAGGGAGAAGTGGAACCAAGAGCTGAATGAACAGTAACGACGGTTTAAAGTGAACGGTGGTATTCATCGCACCACTATTATATGGAAGGCGGTATTCCCGAATTGGTAGCAATTCCATTGATTGATCGACGCGTGTCCCTGGATGAATAGTAAAACCACCGTTTAACGTGCGCCTTCGCGCATTAACTTTCGTACCAGGACGCGGAGCGAAATTGACACGAACCGTTGATCTAGAAGAGGGCCATCGGACGGTGATTGTACATCGGACTTTCCCGGAGTTTAACCAAGGTGCGTGAACGATAGTCCAGATGTGACGTGCCATCACGCATTATCTTTCGCGCAAGTTTCCCGTGCGATATCCATTGGATCGAGCAATGCAATGACAACCGTCGGATGGACGCGTGATTTAACAAAGGTACGGTCTATGCATTCACGAAGTGTACTGTGGGCTTGGGGTGTAAATATATGTAAAGAATTGGTTTATTAATGTTAGTCGACGCATTATAAGGACCGATGGAATATATATAAAAATATTACGTATAATAATGTTTGAATATGATCCGGGCGCATAACAAATATAATATACAATGGTTGGTGGTGCAATGGTGGTGCGCGATGGTGCATAGGGGGAGACACCACATAGTGGTAGTTGCGGGGTTCCATTCTGCCGGCTCAGTATGGTTGGCATAAAGCCCCGTAGTTAACAATAGCCGTTGATCATGGGTCAATGCCCGATCAGCAGGTCAAGTGCGGGGGTTCACCACTTGTTAACTTCTGGGCGTTTTGTACTCCCGCTAACCGTCGATCTTCAATCTCACGGTGATCACACATCAAACCTGCTGCCGCTTTAAACTTTGTGTAGTTAAACCTTGCTACCGCCTGCAACTTGTTCGGGCAATTGGAAATTACATTCCAACAATTATCTTTAGACTCCAGTGTAATGGTTTCAATATTAAAGAAAGTGTAATATATGTGTGGATATATATGTGAAGTGGCGGAATATGGAATTTGTGAATATGGTTTAATACGCCGAGGGTCAATTATTATGTTGCGTAGAATGGTTGTAAATGCAGAATTAGCGCATATGTACACATAAGAGATTGTCGAGGAGTATTGAATTAATATCGCAATTCTCTGAATTGAGATATTAAAATAACCCAGACTTGTTAATATAAATTGCCAGCGTGGAATTAAAGAGAAGTGTGAGATTGCCCGGATTGGGAAATGATTGGGCATAAAACTTGAATGCAATTATGGAAAAGGAAAAAGAAGAGGAGAGCATGCAGAGATACACAGAGATTACAGGTTTGACAGGAATATGTACAGGAATGAGTTGGACAGGTGAATAAGCACAGAAAACAGGGAATATGCAGATGACAGTGAACAAAGTGTATGCAGAACAGGTTCTTAACAGCAGCAGAAAAAGACAATTCCAGTAAAGCCAAAATCTAGAAAAGGAGCTGAGTGAAATTGAAATGTGTAATTAAAAATGTGAATGTAAATGTTGTAGTTATTTTTATTGTTTGTGATGCAAAGGCAAGTATCCTAAGGAAAAGACAAAATCCCACTATAGCATAGAAATTTGTACATATTGTAGTAATTCTAAAAATGAGTTGGAAAAAGGAATAAGAAGACAGAAGCCAAAGAGTCATGACTGTTCATTCCAAATTCCTTGTGAAATACAAACAGTCATGTGAGAATTTCTATATATAATATCAATTTAATAAGCTCAAAAGGGAGGAGAGGGAGAGAGAGAAAATATAGAGAATGCAGAATATAGAAGAATAAAGTAGAGAATATTAAGAGAAGAAGAGCAGATACAGAACAGAGCTGATATCTGGAGTAAATTAGCAAACATTCAGTTTGTTAAATTGAGGAAGTTGGAGCTTCCCTATCAAGTTGCAGCTTGATAGATGTCAGTTGTAGCTGACTGAGTTTGGAGCCTCCTGTAGGTTGGTGCCTGCAGAAAATTGAAGGGAGTTGGTGCTTCCTTGCAAGTTGTAGCTTGCAGAATTGAGGTAGGAGCCTCCTGTAGGTTGGTGCCTGCAGAAAAACAGTGGTGAGAGGGAGTTGGAGCTTGCCTTTGCATCACTACAATAATAAGATGTGGTTTTCTCCCTTTATGGGTTTCCACTTATATTTGGTGTCTCTGTGCATGATGTTTATGTGTTGATCTGATTTATATCATCTGCTTAATACCTGCTGCTCTCATATTAAGTCTGCTATTCTATTATATTAATACTTGCTGCTCATATTCTAAGATTCTTACACATTAAGCTAGACATGAAATGAAGATGTATGTTAGTTCGAATAAAAGGTTTTAAAAGACTGTGAATGTGTTAAACTGATTCACCCCCCCCCCCCCTCTCATTTTAACTAAGATTTCAACAATTGGTATCAGAGCAGGTTCCTTTGTTCAAGTCTAACAACTGAAAGGAGATCCTAGGTTCCCAAGATGGCTAGTAAAGAAGGATGCTCAACCAATAAAGCCCCTTTCTTCATTGGTGAAAATTATGCTTTCTGGAAAATCAGAATGAGGACATACATAATGTCCCTAGGAATAGAAGTTTGGGCTGTTGTGGAATTAGGATATGCCCCGACGGC
>JAXQQM020082441.1:0-18685 GCA_034641835.2 Pinus albicaulis
CCTCATCCATTGGGAATATTTTTACCTCTTTTTACTTGCTGATGCTTGATTGAAGCTGTGATCTCAATAATATGAAAGATATGATTAGCTCAACTTCTTCTCTACCTACCCAACCTACTTGCCTAACCGTTTTTCTTCTTCGGGTGCACTTGAACTGGAAAACCCCTTGACATTTATTTTGAAAGAAAAAAAAACTATCTATTTCTATCTTATTTCTTCCAAGAGTTCAGATTATACTATTGAACTCCGTTATTCTCTACCTAGACTACTCAACTGTCAAGATTAAGCTATTTGACATGATTCATTCACTAAGCTATAAACATGAAATTGAAAGCATGGTTTTAAACCAGGATTAGATAATCTGACTTACCATGGGTTTGTGGCATAAGAACAAGCTGCACACAAATGTTATTTTTGTACAAAATAAGATCAGAAAAATCAGGGCTAGGATACATTGTTTGCTATTCATCCCCATTTTTCTCCTTGGTTCTGTTTTAAGGATGTGGAACTAGTACCTTTCTTCCTAATCTATCTTTTGACAAGTCAAGCTTGAATAATTTGAACAACTATCTTTCACTAACTTATCAACATTAAATTGAAAACATGTTTCAGCCATGATTAGGGTAGATGACTGAAACAAGACCTTCTTTTTTAAACCAGCAGTGGAATTTAAGGTTGCTCACTTTCAGTAGTACTATTTTTGGATGGGTCTTTACCTCTTTTTAAATTTGCCCTCTTTTATATTTTTTGTGTTTATGTGTTTTTTTTTCTTTATAACCTTTATTTAAACCATGGTATGTAAAATGAGTGAGAAATTCAAACTAAGGCTCTAAATAGCCATGATATTTGATCACCCTATCATCCACAGAATCACCTACCAACCCTTTTTCATTCAGCTCTTGTAGATATAGAACATGGATATCTATTTTTGAGGGCATGATGCAAGATTTCTGCCAAAATTTTTCAAACAGGCCAAGTTCTCCTTTATATTTCTTCTTTTCGTTTTGCTTCCAAACCTTGTTTCTGTGAAAGAAAATGTTTAGGTGAAGAAGGCATTCTTCATCAACTCCTAAACATATGATGATGTCATCAATGTCTATCATGGTGGAGAAGTTGAAAATAGGGGCCTTGACTCTTTGGTAGGTGTCTTCAGCATTCCTTATCCCCGGAAATATTTGATCAAAAAGGTAGTTATTCCAAGGGACTTTGAAAATGTCTTAGTGTTGATTGATTTGAAGTGGTATTATCTCATGAAAACCTGAAACACTACCAATCAATGTCATCTTGTTAGAAATGCCTATCATTGGCATAGGATGATTTATCTTTGGAAAAGGGTATTTGTACTCCATGGAGGTTTTGCCTAAGTGTCTAAACTCCATACATAGTCTTCATCCTTTGGCTTTGTTTTTTAGTGATACAATTTGCCCAAGGGTTTCATAGTTTTTCTTGGAAAAAGACCCCTTTTGAACAATGTCTATGTCATCAGGCTTTGGGCTTTTACTCCTATATACAAGAGCATCCTGAAACTTCTTGCATAACCTTATGTATTTCAGTTTTGTGTGTAATGACAAGGTTTTGGATAACTTAATCACTTTGGGCCTTCTTAGGCTGCCTACATTGTATTCCTCTATATCAGTTTCAACAGACATCCCTTTAGGATTCATAGCAACATCTGTGAGAGTCAACAACTTTTCTAGAGGGACAAAACTTTCTGATAATGATGTGTCTAGATAAGGTGAAAACACAAGACTCCTTTGATTCAGATTCCCAAAGATTTTTGTTCTGCGAGGGAATTTTAGTACTTCGGGATTGGCAAAAGGGAATAGTTGTGTTTCTGAGATTTGTCCTCTCTTTGAGAAACCTGATTCATATTCCAAACTGACTCTTGGTTTTGAGATCTCATTTTCAATTTGCAGAAATTTAAGTTTGGATTTATCATTATATGGTTGTTCAGGGTTGCTAGAGTTTTGATTGTTGAGCTCTTCATGTAGAGATTGGTTTGGCTATTGTAGTGTGTATAGACTTACCTTAACTTCACTCACCTGCTCACTAATGTATTTTTCATTACATAAGATGAAAGAATCAAGATATGAACGAATGGAATAAAGAGGAGTATTGTTTGGCCTTTCCTGACTGCTAACCATATATTTCATGTGTGACTCTTGGTATAATCTCCTTGTCTGATTGAAAACATGGATGGTAGCATAGGACATGTCTAGTTGAAGATTCCCCTGAAGCTTGGCTCCCCAAGATCTGGATAAAAGCATGCCATACTTGGGAGGAAGATCTGCCACTACTATGTCCATGACTAGATTCTTAGCAGGTACTTACGCCAGATTGACACAAAGATCCTTGGTCAGGCCCAAACATTTGACCCTACTTGAATCGAAGGAGTACAAGTCTTTGTAAGGTTTAGTTATTTCTAGGCCTAATATCTCCATCACAACTTTGGGCATGATATTGTGAGAGGCACGAGAATCTAGCATGGCATTATGTAAGATTTTATCTTGTATGTTTATGATGATATAGAAAGGGGGAATGGCTCCTTATTGATATTTTCCCTCTATTTTGGGTCCAAAAAATAACTCAAGTGTGTCATCAGCAAAATTTAAAGTGACTGCATCAATTCCTATGTTCAAGACCTTCAAAATTTGGGACCTATAGACTTGTTGAGTAACTAGTTCAGTGAGAGGCATAGTTATCTTAATTTTAGAAATCTCCCCTTCAAAGATGAAAGGTACTTGTGCCTTGGAAATATTCACATCAGCTTTATTAGCCATGAACCTTTCTACATTTTTAATCTGGTGATTCTGATTTGGAGCTTTAGACAAAATGGTTTTCTCAGGGTCGCTAGTGGAGGTACTAGGACAACTAGGGTCATTGTTTGGCTGGCTGATTTTTCCTTTGTTTGTTTCAGCTTTCTTAGCCATAGTGTTGGCATTTTCTACTGTCTTCTTAAGGATGCTTTCAGGTACTTTCATGACAACAATGTCTATTTGGCCTTTCTTGAAAGAATCTAGGTACTTTTTTCTCCTAAGGTCATATTGCTTATGGATTTACATGATGGAATTTTCAAATCCCAAGCGGTAGTCTTCAGAATCCTCATAGTTTGTGTCAGTTTGATCTGAGGAAAAGAAACCTTGTTCTTATTCGGTGAGAAAAAAATCATCTTTATTATCAGAACCTATTAGGTTTATATGGCTTTCTTCAGGTTCTATAATTTCTCCTTCTTCTTCATCTACATAGTATTGTTGAAAGGGAGGTCTAATTTGTTGATCATTTTCCCTTGGTTTGATTTGAGGAATGTCCCTTCTGAAATTTTGAGCTCTATTTCTATTTTGAGGATTGGCTTGGTTTTCCCTAGGAGGTGTCCTTTCATTCAAGTTTATCCTTTCTATCATTCTCTCCATGGTTCTCATTAGGCTGTCCATTTTGGTATCAGATGAGGAGGTTGAGGGCATGGTTTTATCTTTGTAGGTTACTCTCTTTTCCGATCTCAACGTAGCTCTTTTTTCAATCAAGTTGACCTCTGCACTAGTAGCTGCCTTTTGCATCTCTTCTAAAGTTTCGGGATCTCTCTCTCTTAATTGGAATGCCATGTCTGAGTCAAAACCTTAGGAAACTTCACTAGTGCTAGGCCTTGTGGGGGATTCATGTGAGGTGGGAGGGCATTTTAGACACTGTTAAACCTGGTGCAATAATATTGTACACTTTCCCCTACATTCCTCTTAAGATTGTTATATTCAGAAAGGATTTGGAGGGTATTTTTCTTGATTTCCCACTTGTTTATGAAACTTTGGTAAAGGGAAGGGAGATCATGTATTGTGTTAGGAGTTAATGCTTTGAACCATTTTTTGGCCTCTCCTCCTAAGCTTTGTTCAAAGATCCTCATTTTAATGGTTTCTTCTTCTATTTCCATGTAATCAAAGGCATTGTTTATCCTATCTACATGCTGTTGGGCAGTGATGGACTCAGAGCCTGTGAAATTAGGGATCTTGGACTGATAGTCATTTGGCAAAGCCACTAGAGGTTTAGGTAAGACCAAGGGGGCATACCAAGTTGCCATGATGGGAGCTAATGGAGGATTTACAAGAGGAGGGTTTGTGAGAGGAGGTGTAGGATGAAGTGAAGTGGTTTTCACAGTGGTGGTATGGATGGGTGTGGTGGAAGTAATTGGACCAAAAAACTGATTTTGAGTAGATTTGGTATGAAAAGAGTTGAAGTGGTGGAGAAGCTGAAAGTCAGGTGGTGTGGAAGGAGAGGCTTCTCTACTAGAACTCTAGTGCAAATCTATGGGTTCAAGGTCAGTCTGGTCAATATTAGTTTGAGACCTAGTTCTAAAGAGGTTCTTTGTATGGTGCAAGTCAAACTGGGGATCTTGCAAAGCTGTAAGATGTTCAGGTATAGAGCTTGCTCTAGGAATAGTCCTAACAGTGGTTAAGTTTCCAGATCTAGAATTTTTCCACAAAATATATTCTGGGTCATCAACTATGTTGGGAGGGTTTGGGTCTGGATGAGATCTGGTATTGATCCTATGTGAAGCTAGATTTCAAACTTCAAAATTCAGAGAGGTTGAAAGTTTTTAGGACTGTCTTCTTAAGGTTGACCTCTCTTAATGCTTGGTAAACTCTCACAGTATATAACTGGATTCATAAACTTCTCAGGGTTGGTGTGACATAACTCCAGGAAGTCAAATGAGTGCTAGTGAAGTAATAGGCCTACTAGGGGCTAGTGGAGTCTCAAGGTGTATATTTTTTGTTGTTTTAAGGATGTATGTTTATGGTCCACCACCAATAACTGACAAGAAACCAATCTAAAGATGTTTTGGGGTTTTCTGAGTTCCTATATATAGTCCTAAGGTTTGTAAGAGTGTCTTATAGCTGAATCATCATTTTGATAATATGTTGAAACAAATAGAGTCTACTCTTTGGCTGATAGTTTGAGTTCTCTATGACTTGATAAGGGTATTTGAAGTCCTAAGGGGTACTTATATTGTCACTGACTCAGAGTTTCCATCATGATCACCATTGTGTTAGTGATATTTATGAGGTGGTTACAAATCACAGGATATAGTTTGACAAGGGCTTCAAAAGTTTCTAAGGACGTGTAAGCTTCTTATTTACTCAGAAGGTCCCACCGTGATCACCATTATTTTAGTAATGGGGATGAGGTGGCAGATTCACTGGATTATCTAAGTCTAACTTAGTTTTTAATAGGTATTCAAGAAACTATACTCAGAAGTCCCATCGTGATCGCCATTATGTTGGTAATCTGACAGTTACCATGAGACTGGTGACAAATGACGAGGTAACATACGGACCAATAGTTGGAGTCCTAGGGCCTTCTTCACTAAAGTAGGCATTATATTATAGGATGCTCCGGAATCTATCAAAAAATTATGCAAATTCTTGTTGTAGATTTCATAAGTCAAAAGAAAAGGAGGTGTCTGATAATTTTATCTTTCTCCAATAACAACAGTATCTATGGCATCTACTTTGTCTGGTGACTTACCAGTCCCTTTAGCTACTTTGGCAACTACACCACTTGGTAGAGGAGAAATAGGTGTAGCATTTAATTCTTTTAATAGCAGGTTTTGTTGATGTTTAAGTTTGCTGAGTTCATGTAAATAAATGTTCGCTCTAGTCTTTTTCATGTCTTCAACAATGTTATAATCCATAGGATCTGATACCGCCCAACTCTTAGATTTTGATGTAGGAGGATTAGAAGATGATGGCTGATTTCGAGTGGGTAAGGGAGAAGCTTTCTTTGCAGGAGATTTTTCTTTAGTACTTGGAGTTGTAGTTTTCTTCTTAGGAAGAGAATGAATAGGTTCCAATGTAGATTTGCTCCTTGTACTTACAGGCATAGCTTCTTGTTCTATTTCACTGTTCGAGTTAGAGAGAATGAAATCCCACATTCTATGTAATTCAGCTATTTCTTCTCTTTCTTCTTATTCATCCGATACTGGAGGAGTATCTTCCTCTTATTCCTCTTCCGATTCTGCATTGGAGATTGAATTGGGAAGTTTAGATTCAGCTTGATTTCTCTTGAAATTTCTAAATGGTCTCTTGGTAGAAGTCTCTACTACTTGCTTTTTAATTTCAACCATCTCATTAGACATGGTTTTGAGAACTTTTTGTAAGCCTTCCATGTCATATGGATCTTTGGGTGCTTCTTCTTTGAATCATCCTTAAAGCTGACTTTCTTGGATTTTCTTTCTTCAATGGAATTTTTCTTATCCAAAGCAATAATCCTTTTTTCCACTGCAATTGCTTCTTTCATGTTCTCGGCCAAAGTTGGTTTCGCAGCTCTATCTACAAAAATTGCTATGTTTGAAGGCAAAGCAGTGATATACCAATCACTTCTAACCTGCTCACTAGGCTTTGATGTTGTAGGGATCTTATTCAAGAGTTTATTGAATCGGGAATTAAAATCTTTTATGGGTTCTTTGGGTTTAGTTTTCAAATTGGAGAGATCATTGATTAAGGTAGCTATTGATCTATCATCTCCATATTTGGTTAAAAAATGTTCTTTTAAAATATCCCAACTTGTAATAGAACCTGAAGGTAACGAAAAATACCAGGATCCTGCTTCCCCTTGCAAAGTATAAGGAAATAACCTAACCACAACATCTTCATGTTCTACTGCATTCAAATTTACAGCAAGCATAAAGTTATTTATGTGTTCTTCAGCTTGTATGTTCATGTCAGGACTGAATTTTGGTAGCCACTTTTCAGCATGATCTGGTAAATCATGTAAAGGTGCAGCCATATTAACAGCTCCTAGTCTAGCCCATGGTCTTGGTGTTGCTTGTGCCATTGTTGGGATAACAATTGAGGGATTTGAAGAAACGACTGGTATTTGAGTAGTAACAGTTGAAGGACTAGAAGAGACAATTGGTGTTTGGAAAAATGTTGTTTGAGCAGATGATGATGATGAGACAAATGCACTTTTCTGAGTTGGGTTTTTGGAAACAGATGATTGAATCTGCGATGAAGAAATAATATCACTCTCTGATTCCGATGGGGTTTTTCTTGTTTTAACTCTACTAGGTAAAGGAAATTCCTTTGGAGGAATACCAAGTTTTTTACTTTGTGACCTAGTGAGTGGTCTTGAAGAAAAAAATTGTGAAGTAACACTACCTTCAAATATTTCAGACTCTTCTAATGATAATGAGAACCCTTGAAGTTTATGAACTAAAGCTTTAATTTCAGGAGACTCATAAGGTTGATTGTCTGATTGACTTGAGACTTTGGTAGTAGGTGTTTGAATACTTTGATCAATTTCTTCTCTGGTGATTTGAGATGTGGAAGCAATTCAAGAAGGTGATGAGGGTGAGTCGGTCTTAGAATGGCCTGTAGATTTGGATTTATCTGCCATTCATAGCTTAGGCCCTCCTTCTAGCGCCCAAAAATGTTGACCTTAGGAAAACTCCTTTTTCGTTTGGTGTGGTGGCTCCGACTGGATTGATAGGACCAATTTCCTAATAACTTAAATGGGTTGGTGATGGAATGATTTGATGAGTGGAGAATGGGAATAAAATGACTTAAATAATCTATCTAATTTAATCTATGACTGATAAATAATTCTAAAACTTAACCCGAGTATCAAATATGAATACAACTTTGAGATTGTTTCAATTAAATCAATAACCATGAAAATGTATTATAATTTAACTGAAATATGCAACATCAAATAATGATAACTCTATTTAAGAAATTAAATAGAGTTATAATAACACATTGTACTCATCATTTCATATACCATTTGCATATACTATAAGAGATGAATATTTCTACACACTCAAAAATGATATGTATAAAGAAATATTGTAAAACAAGTACATATAAATGATAGAAAAATTTAAAGAGAATAACTCATAACATAAGAAAATTAGTAGTGAATAAATAGAAATACCATATTCATCTTGATACTTTTTCCGACGCAATTCAATATCCAAATTCAGCACTTCAATGTAAAACAGACTCAAAGATACAGAAATGCAATTCTTAAAGAGAATTTTCCATTAAAACCACCAGATGTGATCCTTTATAAAAATATAAGAGTCAATGGAGTACAAAAATGTAACATCCAAGTCAAAATATTACAAATTCAGGACCCCTTTCTAAATGCATGAAAGGGGTTTAAATAGGAACTTTAAAATAAAACAAAATAACTAAAACTACTCCTACAATATATCTCATCGGAAATCTCTAAACAGAATTGCTATATTTAAGTGAAACCGATTCATTGATTATCTCCTGCATTCAATGTTCCCAGATGGAAAATTTTGAGCATATCTTTCACTTCTGTTGGATGACTTAGCCTTGAATGTACCGTCTGTTGAGCCCCAAAGATGTCCTTTTCTTTCACCAAATTTCACTTCATTTCCTTTGTCCTTTATTAGTTATAGGCTTAAAATATCAATAGGATTTATTAAAGTCACTTTGAGAATGCATACAATGACTGACTTACTATACTTTCGCGGTTTTGTTGTTGTAGTAATTTTTTACTAGACTTAGCTACAGAATGCATCCATTCTGTAGCTAGTCGCCTATTCCGCAGTTATCTTCATGTTCACACAGGTTACAGGTGTCACTTAAAGGAAAAACACATATGGTTGAATTCCAGAACTCACCTACATCATTCCTTGCCCTCTACGAAGTCTGAGCAAAAATCTGCAAGTGGTTATGCACGTGGAGGAAACCCAAACTAAGAAGTAGATTCCTACCAGGACAAGGACTCTACAGATGTCTTCAGCAAAGTACGAGGCCTCCACAAGAGTTCTAATTTGATTTTAATTGAAAAAGACACTTATCCCTATTTATTCTCTAGGGCAGTTATGTATTTCTCTTATAAGAATAACTTGGGAAATCGAGAGACAGTTAGTTAGTTGATGTTTTATTGTTAAGTTGTCCAAGACCGTAATACTCCGTTTTTGAAGTGTTTTCCTTTAATGAAAGAAGAACAACTTTAATACATGATCTGAAGCAATCTTGAGGAGATTCATGTGCTAATCTGGTGGTAGAGGGCCCCTACTGCCCGAGAGGCTCTGTGCATATTGTTTAGATAAGTAACTTTAGCTCTGTTTCATTCCTAATTTAGGCAGTTTTCTGAACTTCATGTTTTATGCTCACTTACATCGAATGTTACAGCCAGTCTTGTTCTTATGAATTGTTCCAAAATATCACTAACACTGAATGAGATAGAGCTATAGTATTTCAGAGATTAATTTCATTTTAGTTCAACTGTAGTATTTCGGAGGTTAATTGCATATTAGTTCGGTTCTGTTTAATGTATTTTAAGTTTTATTAGCTAGTTGTATTCTAGTTCTGTTAAATTAGACTTAAAGGCCTTCATTATTTACAAACTGCTCTTGTTCTTAATCTCTGCTAATACATCATTATCATAGGAACAAGAATTGGTAATTTCATTTTGAAGTCTTGACTGTTCTACAATTTCTCATAATCTTACAAACTGCATTTTTCCAAAACTATTCCAAAAGATTTCTAACCCTTGAATGAGGCTTAATAGTGCCATTTTGAGTTGCAGAATGGATTAATTTTAGTGTCATAAGTTAATTTAGAGTAGGGTTCCTTACTATGTTGCAGATAATCTTTTCCAAATGTGTTCCAACAAATTTCTAACCATGGATGAGATTTTCTCTATGATATTGTAAGTTGTTTTTTACTTAGAAGAACCTCATTGCATTAAACTTATCCTTTTCTCAAGTTGTTCCAACATACTTCTAATGAAATGAATTGGACTAATTTCATGTTATGAGTTATTTTTCTTGTCAAGTTTTGCAATCTGTGAATTAGCATTTTCTATTCTTAGGTGCCATACATAGTTTAGAATAGATTTTGCTCTGTTTTAGTGTGACCAATAACTTCTCTTTGCCAACAACTTAGTTCTTTTCCTCTTAGCATAAAAACACAAAACCAAAAACACTAGAAAAACACTAAACACAACGAAGTAGGAAGCAGATACCTAGGCACATATAGTGCACTTCACTTCAATAGTTTACTAGCCCTGGTTGACAATTTATGACATCAATTTAGGATCAATAAGTTGAGTAGACAACCGCCTATATACGTAGCATCAGAGAATTCAGGAATGATACAATGAATAGCATTTGAAAGGAATTTGATGGCCATTTGTTGACTGTGTGGCTTGATTAGATAAGTCCACATAATATCCCATGAAATTCCTTGAAGTTTGCTAATCTGTTGATTCTTATTGATTATCTCTTCCTTCCACCTGGAATCAACTTCTTTTACTTTTGGTAATTTTCCTGGGGTACAATCTGAGATCAAAGTAGTGGCATACAAGATATCATTAACCAACTGTGTAATATTATTCATCATACTTTTAGCTCTTGATATGGCTCTTTCTAATTTCATTAGCTGTTGTTCCCATTCCATAAATAAAATTTCTTTGTGTCTTTCCTCAATTCTGGGAAGATTAGCTTTTCTTCCCTGCTCTGTATCCTGCCATGAAAGGAATTCAGAAATTTTGTAATCAACATCATCAATTTCTTTCCTGAGAGTGACTGCTTCATCTATCAAAGATGATGTTATTTCACACAAGGGTTCAACTTGTGCCAACTTTAGACAAAATTCATTTAACTGCTGAGATAGCATTTTGTTCATTTCAAGAGCTTCAATTTTGAATTGATCCATTTTAGGGTAATCCTTGAACTCGTCCAATGCTGATCAGAATATTTTCTCTTGTTCAATCTTGGCATTTTTCTCATTTTGCAGAATATTTTGTAACTTTTCTACCTCTTGACTCAACTGCTGATGTTTGTTCAAGGCTTGTTCATCAATCTTCTTATTTTCAATGCTAAGCTGCTCTTCTAGCTGTTTAGATCTGAGCTCCTTATCTTGTAATTGTTTTTTCAGCTGAACAATATTTTTCTGATTCTCTGTGGCTTGTTCCTCTAACATAGTTATCTGTAAGTATTTCTGTTTCATTAATTGGGAGACTTTAGAAGCTTTGTCTATAGTTGCAGCACTATAGGCACCTGCGTATTGAGATAATTTGGTGAGATCCTCCGACGGATTCACCTCAGCATTTTTATAAACAATATTCATAAATTCCACTTGTGATGTTGAAAGTAATCCCCTCACCCCTAGGATTTATGGCCTTCTTAAGGTTCATAAACTTGGGGCCCCTTTAAGACCTATTGTTAACACAATAGGTGGTCCCTCTTATCATCTGGCTAAATTCTTAGCCTGTAAGCTTAAACCCCTTGTGAGTCTTACTGATTCTTATGTTAAGGAATCAACTTCTTTTATCAAAGAATGGAAAGACATCAGGCTTGAGCCTGGGGATTTATTAGTCAGTTTGATGTTGTCTCATTGTTTAGCAAAATCCCCATCCTTGAAGCCATTGATTTCATTTGGAGGATCTCGAACCAGGACACTTCTAAATTGGTTGGCCTTTGCCTCACCTCGATTTTTTTCAGTTTCCAAGGTGAGTTCTATGAGAAAGCTTGTGGTGTTTCCATGGGTTCCCCTCTTTCCCCTGTTGTTGCTAACTTATTTATGGAGGATATTGAATAGAAGGCCTTGGCCTTAGCTCAATTTTGCCCGAGGAAGTGGAATAGGTTCATGGATGATACCCGGGTCATTTGACCCCATGGTCGCGAAAAGTTAGATTTGTTACTTGGTCACCTGAATTCCTAGTCTGATTAAATCAAATTCACAATGGAAGTAGAGGTGGATGGTTTCCTCCCCTTCTTAGATATTCTTCTATCTAGAAGGGATGATGGTTCTATCTCTCACCGGGATTTTCGTAACAAAACTCACACTAAGCAGTATCTTCATGTGGATTCGCATCATTTTGCGACTCAGAAATTTGGTGTTCTCTGCACTCTAGCTACCTGTGCTCTTAGGATTTCTGATGATAGCCACTTGGAATCAGAGAAATCCCATCTTCTTAACATGTATGAGAAAATGGGTATAGTATATATCAAGGCCTTAAGGAATTTAAAAGCTCTCTAAAGGCTTAGGATAGATCCTCTCTCCAAGGTTCATATTTTGTTTACCCAAGGGACCACCGACATAATTGCCCTTGGTCCTCGTGAAAAACAATGTCTCCTCTCGTTCAAACCTCTATACTATCATGAATTCTCCTGATCTTCCATTGATCTCGTTGTCGCTCCTAGAGACAAATTTTGTTTCGGAGTTGTACAAAGACCAGTGCCTAGGACATCTTAATCAGCAAGGAGCATATGGTTCAACTGATAGGAGTTGACATGACAAGGCTCTCATGCTATAATCACTTGGGTGAATGTATTTGGTGAAAGTGGGACCAAGAATCCCAAAGCTTAAACACAGTAAGAGTAATACTGTAGTAACAGAGTGTAAACTTTGATATGTGAATGTATCAGACAATTTTAAGACAGAACGCTAAAAAGGGGGCTGAATTCTAGAATAATTCACAGAGGTAAATAAAAGGAGGGTGATGGTTGTGTAAGAAAGTGTAATGGACATTAAATGTAATAGAAGCTCTATCTAGAAACAAATATTCACATATACTGGGCCTATTTAATAATAAGAATCCATACATGAGAACAATTTTAAAGACAGAGCTCCATTGCTACTAATATCATAAGAACGTTGGTATAAGTAAAGAGTGAAACAGAATATCCTTCCTGAGCCATATTTAAAGTACTAGACATGAGTAAATATGAGTATCAACAATGATAAATTCACATTTAAACATATGAGCACTCGCATTCCAGAACAAAGATATGAGAAGTATGGAAATGGATGAAATGAACATTTGTATTATAAAACATAAGGAAGAGCTACAAATTGTGAAGCACTCTGATCATAATCCCCAATATCGACAAAACTCCTTATCACTGAATCCCAATGGGATCTTCAACATTAATATCAAAGTTCATACAAAAATACACACAGAGTTATTTTCTAGTCAGTTCTTCTGAAAATCTGGAACCTCTTATTAGTCCCTGCTTACTGCTTTTATAGAGTTTTTCAATGAACATACGCGGAAAGATATTTTGGGAAAATATCTTTTCCGCATGCTAGTAGGAAGTTTTAAGTCCTAATTAAAACATCAAAATTTATGATGAGAATAAAACACTTCCCATCATTTACAATCTGGGCTCATGGCCATTTCTAAAGAAGATATCATAACTATCTAACAGAAAGTAAAATCTGCAAGAGTGAAATATGAATCTCAATCAGATATTGAAAGTAAAAATAAAAATAAAAACAAGAGGCCACGTGGGCCTAATCATCAGTTGACACTTTCAGTGGTGGGAAAGAGTTGAGGCAATGTCTAAAATAGGCGATACGATGGTTGCAAAAGAGATGGCTAACAAACTAGCATGACTTGTACACCTCTGTCAGGTGTCGGCTGCAGGCTCAAGTATTTCGGTGAAAGCTTCTGCCTTAATGTAAACTTAAATAAGTTCGTCATAACTTGCCTGAGTAGGAATCTTATATTTCACTTGATGAAGAAGCGAGAACTCTTTGCCGAGGACTGAAACTATAGTTTCAGCTTTAAGTCGAGTAGACTTTTCGGAAGGTATGTCAGTCTCATTCACTGCTTCCTTCAGTCGACATTCATACACTGGTAGTGGTTGTAGGACTCCATTGGAAGGCTCCCAGCATGATGGGAGCCCAGTAAGTGTTATCTTTATCCAATATGTCTTGAAATTCTCCAAACTGGCCGCCACCTTTTCCAAATTGCTCAAAGCCATGCTGCGCGCGAACTCTTTCTCTATCGCCTTCTGACATTCCAAAGCTTCCTTGAATTTGCTCCTGATACCTCGCTTGACCAACTCTTCTGGACTTAGCTCATTTAAAGAGAAATATACTTCTTTGCATTTTGGACCCTATTGGAGGAATCGGTACCTCCTTCATGAAGTGTTCTTCTGAAAAGGCGTACATCGGCCCTCTTTTCCTCAACAATATTCAAGAATGCCCAACGCTTCTTCACTTCCATGATAATTTCAATCCAAATTAAACGCTCAGCGTCCAAGAGGGTGATATTTCCCTTTATTCAGTTTGTGAGATCTCGAATAGTTTTCTCTTGATGTGCCTTCTCCCTTTTTCCCTCCTATATTTCTTTTTGCATAGTAGCAACCTTTTTGGAGTTCTCTACGAGGAGGGCCTCGAGCTCGCTGATCCTCTGACGAGCCATTGAGACTTGCTTTTCCGCCACTTGAAGTTCCGCCAGTGTTGTGGTCAAATGCTCTGAGAGTGAGCTAGTCCCTTCCGGAGCTGGTGGAGTGCACACATGGGTATCCCAGCTTATCTATAGTTCATCCATTCTTCCCTGTAAAGCAGCCATCTCCTCTGAAATTTTAGCTTTCTCTTCCCTTTCCTTTGCAAGGCAGTCTGCCAGGCTTGCCTTATCTTTCTCTGCTTGGACTAACTCAGCGGTTTGTACGTGATGAGTGCCAGGTATGTTCATTTTTTGCTTTAGGGTTGTAACCTTCCTTTGCAATTCGGCGATGAGATGGCCTTGGGGGTCTGCTTTACCCTTCTCCTTCCCTTTTACCACTTCTTAGAGACTGTGTAGATCATTCGAGAGGGCACGAGAGTTGATCTTCTCCCTTCTGAGATTTTCAAGCACTTGGTTATGCCTGGTTTGTAACTTTCTCAGAGTGAGGGAGAGCTTTACTACCTCATCCTTTAACATATCATCGAAACACTGGAACAAATTACACTGTCGATTGGCAGGACTTGCGACATGTCTATTGCTATTTACAGCGCTCTGTAACAGGTGGTACCAGCCTCTGGGTTTAAGATTGCTTCAGTCATAGCCAGTATTATTTATTCTTTGTCCAAGTCAATTGCAGATGAAAACCTGGTATGGTACTTATCGACATATCCTTCTAATTCAGACAAGTGTTTTTCCCTGATTGTTCTGTTCCTTACCCTTCTTTTGCTCTCCCCTCTAGAGCTGCTAGCTGAGACAACTTGCGAGACTTATAAGAAGTCAGAAGAAATCGTGCCATCTCGTATCACTACAAAGCCCACTTTTCCCTTGTATGGTTGACCATAAAGTGTCTCACTTTGCAATAGTTTTTCATCTTCCATGCCTTCTGCTTCGTTGGTCCCAGTTCTTTGAATTTTTGAAGGAGGGGAACCTTCTCCTGACACGCCGACCTCCTCTGCCTATTTCTGATCTGCTTCTCTTGTTGAAGCAGTATCTGCCTTTTCCCCTGTAGCAGATGAATCGGTCTCTATCTGTGAAAGCAAAGGCCAGGTTTCAATATTAGCTCGCCATTCGATGAAGGGCCTTGTTTCATGAGTGTAAGGGGTTGATATAATCTTCTTCCTTTTGTTTGAAATGATGCCTTTCGAATCATAGGGCCAAGCTTTCCCTTGTCTTAAATCTAGGCCTTGGAGCAGGTTTTCCACCACGGGAAGGGCGTGCCTCGAGTTAATAATGAAAGGGTCGATGGTTGTAGGAAGTTTGAGAATAAACCCATTTTTCGCAAGGAGGAAGTGGAGATGGTCAGCCTTTAAGGTCTGTCGGAGGTATTCCAAAGCGTAAATCCGTCGGGTGGGAAAAAATGGAAATTGGTAGGGAGAAACTTCGACTCCATAAACACTTATTTCAGTATAGTGATAAAAAAGATACCAGTCTCCGGTGCTTTCAGCCTCACTGCACTGTAACCATTTCTTCTGCTCAGGAAAAATACTAGGCAGAGGAGAATAATGAATAATAGTATAGGCTATGGGCATGAAATCATTCAATAAATTTGAGTATCCCACCCCGTTTTCCAACTGATGTGTTGTGGGATTCCAGTCAAAAACTGGTCTTGGCTGAGAGTTTATCCTATAGACTTTTTCTAAACCCAAACCCTCAAACTTATCGGCCTATTGGAAGAGGAAAAGATAAAATACCATGGAACAGAAACAAAAATGAACCATATCTGAGAGATCCTGGAACTGAGTTAGGATGGCAGAGGCCAAAAAACCAGGGATATCTAAGACGACACCGGGTTGCGACATTAACCACAAAAAAGCTATGCATTCTTTTGAGACTCGCTCGAACCCTTCTATACCTAGTAGCCCTGCAATAAGAGAAAGGGTAGGCTAAAGGTCCTCCTTGAATAAACTCAGGGGCACTGAATCTACAGAGGGGAAAGTTGTGAGATGACAGTCAGTAATGGTAGCGATGAAATCGCTCTGTTGCCTCCATGGCAGTTTAGAAAACTGATGAGATAGTGTCATTTCATTGAAACTGACGTAATTCGAATGGGTAGGATAACAGAGAGCTTTTCTGATGATCTCGGGGGATATGCTGAATATTTTGTTCCCCTGAGAAGATAGGAACATGCCCCGACATTCATCGTAAGCATCCCGGAGCCAACAAATGAATTCAACCACTCGGTAGACAGGGGGAGTAATCTGATGATACAGTCCAGACAAAATAACTCGAAACCTATCTTGATTTTCCACATGCTTCTTGAACAGCTCAGGCTTGACGCTACCAATGAAAAATGGGTATTGTGGGTCGTGGATTTCAGCTTGAAAATCTTTGAAAGGTTCGGGTCCAGGGGCAGCCCTGGATTCACAGGCTTGGGGAGTTTCAGGCTCTAATTTCTTGACCGTGACTTTACCCATGACCACTATAAAAATTTAAAAGCGAAAGGAAACTAGATAATATAAAAGGGATGAAATACCTGCGAAGTAGGGATAATGCTCGAGAGAACGACGTAGGGAGATTGACAACGACTGGGTAGACCTGGTACTGGGCGCTCACGCTTTCGCTTATATAGTGACTGTAAACAGAGAGTATTTTACAATAATAAACCATGGAACAAGGTTATACAATCTAAAAAAAGCTCGGAAAGCGATGTTAGGGGGATGCTAGTAGGGCTGATGTCATAAGGACGCTGACACTGAGACGCGTGGCATCGGGGGATTTTATATCAGACTTTAGTTAGGTGGATACCGCGCGCCGGGTTAAATGTCGGTACTAGTCTTGTACCGGGTGTCCTAGGACTTACCTTACCATTGGATCATGGTGACAGCTTCAAACTTGTGGCCGTTTTCCTACTGCAGTGCCTTTCGACTCTCGGCGTCCGTCTTACCACGGCCATCACCCCGGGGGAACTCTCTTCCCCCTACCATCTATGACCCCCTCGGAATTGTTCGTGCGTTCCTTTATTATGTGTGTGCCGAACACGAGCGGGTCCCGCCCCATATCATTTTCTCTGCGCCTTTCATACTTTTCTTTTATTTCGGTTAAGACCTTTGACATCCTCCCGCCTTATTATAAAGTGCGCTTGTCCCCTTTTCATATACGACTCATTTTGATTTTGTTTCTCTCTCACACCCTTTGAAACATTAGCCTTTTAATACTGTCGGGTAATCTGCATTTATAATCTTTCTTAGTATTAAGGTGAATGATATAATCAATAGATCCTATAGACCCAAAGGACTTGAAAGGGGTTTATATGGTGCCTTGCTCCTGTGGTACACCTTATATTGGTGAAACTGGTCGATCCAGTAAACGGAGAATCAAAGAGCATGTTGCAAACATTATGCACAGTCGATCCCATACTCCTACTCTTGCAGAACATGCTGAGAAATCGTGTCACCATGTATGCATTGAAGACTCCAAAATCATCGCTAAGGTAGATCATTTCCATCATAGGAAGCTAAGGGAGGCTATTGAAATTGAAAGACATCCTAAGAATCTTGCTATAAAATTAAATATTACAGAGCAATGAAACACATAAAATATGCGAAAAACACAAGCACACAAAACACATTAAACCAGAGAGACACATATATACATGGTTCACCCAGTTTGGGCTATGTCCACCCCGAACAACCAATCCTTCCTTTCTATTATCCAGCAAAATGAAGGGACACAACCTACAACAGATCCGCTGTAATATCCTCTATTCTCTCTCACAATCTCCCTATCTATTTTTCGCTCTAAGAATACATATACCTTACACAACCGCAATACAATACCCTCATACAAGTGAGGGGTTGTCTTCTAGGGAAAAAAACCCTAAACTAAACATAACTTCTACCATCAGATAATCTGCCTAATGAATGACCCAGATTGACTAGAAATTACTATACTTACATGGCAATTGTGGCCACATCGATAGCCTCCAGGGAGGGCTCCTCCAAGTCGCACCGCCCCCCCCGGTAATTATGGGTGGTGTTGCCACCCCCATTAAGGTACAAGGATCCAACACTGTGATACAAAATAAACAAGATAATCAGGCTCCACACCCAACAATCTCCCACTTGGAGACTAATTGTAGCTACTCCACTGCTGCTTCATTTTCTGGACAATGACTCATCTTTGGACCTAGTTGTTTCTCATCTTCATCGTCATCTTTGAAGACCAGTTGAAACTGAGAATATTCTTAGTTTCTCCCTTGTTACAGCTTTTGTTAGCATATCTGTAGGATTATGGCTAGTGTGTATCTTTTCCAGCTTCAACTGTCCATCTTCCAATACCGACCGTATGAAATGGTACTTGAGTTGTATGTGTTTAGTCCTGGAATGAAATGTTGAGTTCTTTGCAAGATGAATGGCACTTTGGATATCACTGTATAACGTGCCCATATCATTCTTCTTACCCAATTCATCCATAAACCTTTGTAACCAAATCATTTCCTTACTAGCTCGTAGCAAGAACATACTCTCGCTTCGTTGTTTTT
>JAXQQM020063129.1:0-56162 GCA_034641835.2 Pinus albicaulis
TGCCCAAAATGGACCATGTTACACCAATTTTTTGGTCATCTAACCCATTATCATTAGATGAACCCAAGTACACCATGTAAGACCAATTTTACCCTATGTAAAATTGCTTTCACCATGTAAAATAACATTTGTCTATATTTCCTGGTCATATTTAACCCAAAACAAGGAAATTAATTAAATAAATCATTATTTATTTAATTATTTCCTAGGAATAATTTATTTAAATCATTATTTAATAATATTCCTAGTTAAATTTGACTAAATCATTTTTAAATAATTAAATAAATCATTATTTATTTAATTATATTCCCACCATCTCCCTAAAATAATAAAAAAATCATTTATTTATTTATTGTTTATAAATAAAGGAATTGACCCAAGTCAAAAGACCTTTTCCCTCCAACAAATATAATAAAATATTCCTAAAGGGTGTTTCTAGAATTTGATTAATAATATTTTATTCATGCAACAAGTTCTAGATAACCCTAATATTTTATTATAAATAGGAGGGTTTTCCCCATTCATTAGTCACCTCCATTGCATTAGATCACTCTGGATCTACTCTTGGTCACCATTTTCCATTTTTTCTTTGTGAGCTCCCATTGAGTTCTCTGTTTGTCTGGGTTCTCCACATCAATAAGAGAGAGGAATTTTAGATCTGAAACATTGAGGACTTTCAAGAACCCATCCCATTGAGGAGAACCGGAAAACACCTTTCTTGTTTTCCTCTCAGGTGCCCCATTCTTTAATATAATATAAAACATTATTTTGAACACATTTTTATTGTCTTGTCTATTGGATGCATGGAGCCATATTGTATTTTATCTACTTAATGTCTTTTGTGCTTAGATCTGGATTTGTGCAGTAGACTTAAAGATATTTTGCAGCCATAATTGATGTTAGGGCTATTTGTTATGCGTAGCTAAAGTGATATTTTACGACGAAAGATTCATACTAACAATTAGCGACTCCACACGGGTTTTCTTTTGCGACCGCTATTGTTTTATATATTCCTGCATATCCAGTTGTTTCAGACCCTAGGGTTTCTCTTCCATTTCTTGTTTTTCCTATTTTTATGGTGCTTTCCACCTCTAAAACCCTCAAATAGTCAAATTTTTAACTTCCATGTGTTTCTGGCCTTATTGCGTAGGTGACAGACATCAGCCGCAGCTAAGACAACAACCTTTTCTGAAATCTGCGGCCGAGAGAGCCATATCTACAGGTCGCACTTATCGGCCCAAAAAGTGCGACCTAGCCTTGAGGTCGCACTCTTCTACCCTAAATCTACGTCCTGGACTCCAAACAGGTCAGAACCTGCGACCTGCACTTTTTTCTGCACTTTTCCAGCATTTTTTCTGGGTTTGTCTGAAGCTTTTGTCAGGGTTTTCTAGCCTCTGTCTCTGCCCGTTTAGACCTGTTTCTGATCTGTTTCACTCAACTAAGTGGGAATCTTTCCCCTTAGGGCTCTAGTACCCTCCACTCTTTGTGGGAGAGTTTTGGCTGTTTCATATGTCTGAATTTGTAGGGTTTCAGCCCTTTTGCTTCCAGATCTGATACCTCATTTTCAGATCCCTTTAGATCAACTCTTTTCCCTTTCAAATCACTTCATATCATTTTTTTTGGGTTCATTTCTAGGGCCGCCTCCTTGTACCTTCTATTTTTAGCTGATCTCCTCCTTTTTAGCAGCAACCTTGCCTCTACCTCTTTGTTGTTCTCTGCACCTCTTTTCAGAAGTTTTCCCCTTTAGATCCCTATCCCTCCCGACCTTAGATATATTGGCCTCTTTTTAGCATGATTTGCTTAGTTTTTTCCCTCTTATAGAATAGTTTTGAGAGACCCGCCTTTTTGGGTTAGATTGATGCATTGGTAGCTGTTAATTTTCTGTTCTTTTAGTTTTCTTTACTGCAGATTTATTTTCAGTTACACAGCACACTTTTTCTTTTACTCTCAAAACGTCCGGGTTTAAACAATTAAAATTAACGCACGCCACACACTGACCCTAAGTGAAGAAGAGCCTGGTTAACACCGCCTGGCAAAGAATTTAAAATCAATTGACACTGCACTTCTCTGCCCTTGTTTCGACATTGATCTCACTTGATTTTACCCCTCCTTACCCCTGTCGGTTTTCTTCTTCCCGTCATCATTGCGCCTCCAAGGCGTTTGTCCCAGAGACTTCTTGGCCTTCATCCTCAGTTTCTGGTTGGTCGACTTCCTCCTTCCCATCGTCATCGAGTAAGTCTTCCCCCGAGTCCGCACTCCGACTCTTCCTCTGATTGTTCGGGTTTTCCCCCTACTCCTGGTTCCCCACCTATTACCTTCACCATGTCTAGTTCAGGACCTAGCCCTAACCCCAGTTCTACTACTGGGTCCGTTTCTAGTGGAACCCCTATAGAACCTACCTCGATTGCCCCATTACTCCCTTATATGGCCGGCCTCAGTCTCCCCGAATTCAATCAGCTAATCAATGATCCTATTCGCCACGATGTCAGTTGGCCTGCTATGCCAACCAAGCTCCCCTCCGACATTCCCAAGTTCTAAGGCCTTGCTAGTGAAGATCCCTCCAACCATATCCGATCTTTCCACATGTGGTGTTCCTCCAATTCCATCACCGATGACTCCATCCTTCTTCGATTGTTCCAATGCACGCTTACCGGCGAAGCTTCTAAATGGTATGTTGATCAAGCCACCTCTTCCCATACCACCTTTGCAACCATTGCCCAAGCCTTTTTATCTTATTTCCAGCTCCCTCTCTGATACAACACTGGTACTGAACTCTTAACTTCTTTCCATCAATCCTCTTTGACCCACCTTTCTGCTCATGTCCAGGAATGGCGACGAAGATGGAGCTTGTGTCGCGCTCCCCCCTTTGACGATCGTGTTTACATGGACTGGTTCCTTTGCTCTCTCTTACCTCCCATTGGAAAAGATGTCACTTCCCATTTTCCCCAAACCGAAGAAGCTGCCCTCCAAATCGCCTTGAAATATGACCTTATCTATGCCCAATCTGGTTATGTTTATACCGTCCTTTCTGACCTCCCCAAGCCCGATGGCCCTAATGCCTCACGGGAATCTCACTCTGCCGACGGTATCGTTGGAACCCTGTCACATACCTCTACTAAACCTCCTCTGGGCTATGGTTTCCCTCGAGGAGAGGCCAGCCCCTTCGGCACGTTCCCCCCTCCAGGTAACATGTATCCAGGATACGGCATACCTCCTCCTTTTTCCCACACTCCTGCTTACCTCAATGTTGCCCATCCTACCCCTTATCCATACCCACACCCTGGTGTCCCAACTCCTCCAGAATTTGGACCTCCCACTCCCTTGCCTTCTCCACCCCCGCCACTGCACTTACTAACCCCTCCAGGGCAAGTATTTGCGCAGCAGGGGGCAACTAATCTTCTTCCTTCTCAAATAAAGAGGAAAGGCAATCAATCCGCTTTTGGTAATTGTGGATCCAATCCTTCCAGTATTAACCCTACCATTGCCAACCAACCACAGGGCTCCCAACCTAAGCCAGACAGGCCGCTTCGCACCAATAAGCCCTATTTTTTTTGCGGTGTTTATGATAATTACACTCATGACTGTTCCTTATTACCACAAATGTGGCAGATGTGGGAGTCCCAGGCCACTGTACAGGGAAAACACTCCTTCCCTACTGTCCCCCCCAATCCAGATCCTTCTCAACCTGCTGTGTTTACCGATCCTTTCCCTCAACAAGGATTTGTGGCCACTCAACCCCCTCATGCCCCGGTAACCACTCAAACTTCCCCTTCTGGTTCCTCTGATTACCAGATCCTCATGGTGGCCTCTGACCAACCTGTCACCATCGATCTCAACCTTCAAACTCGGTCCCGTCAGTATTCCACGCCTCCTGTTCCGTCTGTCCCTGAGTCCCCATCTTTAGGTCCTACAGAGCCTCTGTCGACACCCAATGGTCCCTTGCAAATACCTCCGCCCAAAGCTAAGGCTCATAACAAGACTCCTAAGGGCCCATTATGCCGAAATGCTGCCTCTGGTCGGGCTGCCCATTCATACAGTATAGTAGATGATCTGGCACAATCTCCTGCTGCCATTTCAACACTGGAACTCCTCCAGTCGTGTCCTTCTCAAAAGAAGGCTCTATTATCTACCATGGGTGTTGTAGATCTTGCTGATGACCAATTGATTGTTTTCGACGCCCGTCAGTCAGACCATTCCCCTCTTCCTCCTTCGGTTTCTTTCCAAATCCCAGTCAAAATCCGAAATGCCAATGTCGCTCGGTGTATTATTGATGAGGGGGCATCTACCTCTGTAATGTCCGCTTTGGTTTGGAAACAACTTGGATCCCCTGAGCTGGCCCCTTCCACAATCACCCTTCATGCGTGGGATGGCCATGCCTCCCAGCCCATTGGCCTATTCCGTAATTGTCCTATCACCCTTACAGGCAAGACTGTTTGTGTCGACGTTGAAGTTATCGATGCCCCTCTTGACTACAACATTCTTTTGGGGCGTAGTTACACCTATGCCATGTCTTCCATCCCATCCGCAGTCCACCGCCAGATGTTCTTTCCTCATAATGGCAAGATTGTCACCATCGGGACTCATTGACCTACCATGAACCAAAATCTCGAGACCTCCCCGAGTCCACCATCTCTACCGTCACCAATAAACCAACCGTTGGATTCTTCGACCTCGTTGTTTCCCTTTGGCATCTACAAAGACTCCTCTTTCTTGGAAATTTTCCCTGGTCCTCCTCCCCTCCTATTTTTGACCCGAGTTTAGTGAATGTTTTCATGATGCAATCATCTCAAGCCAGCTCATCACTCCCTCGCTCCGGCTAGTCAACCTCAATCTCACCCACCGCAACCTACTCCCGCCTTCGCTTCCGCTGACCGAACCGCTGCTTGGTCCTTCCCATCCACCTCCTCACACTCAGGAACCTCCCTACCCTCCTGAGTCAGTTCCCTCAGGTCTCCACCATATGGGAGCCGTCCCCCCTGAACATTACCCTACCGGTTAGATACCTTTCCTTGGCCCCCCCTCGGCGTCTATTCGGTCCCTGTCATGGCCACCCTTACCCTCCCTAATTTAACCCTGGGAATTCCAGTATGGTATCTTACTCCTCCAGCCGAGACCCCACCAGGCCACCCCAAACCATACATAGTTGTGACATCAGTGCAACCGATTCCCTTCGCTCCTTCCACCACTATAGTGCCCCTAGCCCCTCCGCAGAACCCTCCTCATGCTGTGATAGCTACAGGAAAGAAAGGAAAAACTCGCAAGGGGGCATCCAATGACAAGGCCACCACACTCGACCCTACCCCTCCCCCACCCACCAAGCCTTGTGCCTTGTGTGATGGTATCGGTCATCCCACCCATACTTGTCCTGAGTTTCCCTGTATCCAACCCATGGTTAAATTCGTGTTCCCTGAATCTACGGTCCCTGAAACCTCTGTTTCTTCCTCATCCGTAGCCAAGAACCCAAAGACTCTTCGCACCAAAAAACCCTGTGCTTTGTGTGGTGTCCATGGCCATTATTCTCACCATTTTCCTCACCTCATGCATTATCGAGCCTCTTTAGAGGTCATTCGCAAGTAAAAAGTTGAACAAAATCAATCTGCCTCTCCCATCCTTGCTCAATATGCGTCCAGTCTACTCGAGGATCCCCCTGCTACCATTGAAATTCCTCCCCATGATGTTGATATGTCGGAACCTACTGCCCCCCTCCTATACCTATCATCATCGGCATGCCCCTTGGAGTACATTCCCTCTGACTCCACTCCGCCTGTTCTGCTTGATCCTCCTTCAGACACTTTTTCGAGCTCTTCATATTTTGACCATCTTTTTACCTGTTCTTCTGTCATTCCCTGTGATGACTCGTATCTGTGCCTCTCTTCCCATACCGATGACTTAGGTACCTTTGTAGTGTCGTATGGTCTCCTTGACCCTTCCATTCCCTCCCATAATCACGATCATACCATCTGTATCTTCGATGTCCTTCGCAGCCTAAGTGCCCACTCTTCATCCCATAGTTCTCATTCATCTCCCTGTCATCAATATATGAGTCCTAGAATTCCTACCCAGACTGCTCCCTCCCGTAGCCGTCAATGGATGTCTATCCCCTACTCACGCTGCCATCCTTTTTCTCATCCCTCCCATTTCTTGTCTTGTGACACTATTACATCGGCCCTCTCGTCCACACATTATCTTGGCTACGCCAATGGGGCAAGTCGCTATTCCTGCCATCTTGCTTCGGTAGCATGGGCCATCTTTACCCCCTTGCATACCCTCGTTCTTGCAAATGGGGTTTGCATTGGTAATGCCACCAATAATCAGGCTGAATATGATGCAGTTCGTGGTCTCTTAGCCGATGCCCTATCTCATCACATCCTCCATCTACATGTTCATTTAGATTCCCTGCTTCTTGTCTTACAACTTAATGGTGTCTATCGTGTGCATAGCCCTATCCTGTTTAGACAATATTTACGAGTGAAACTTTTGATACGTGAATTTAGATTCATTACATTTAACCATATACCTAGACATCAAAATCACTACGTAGATCAAATCGCAAATCATATTCTAGACTGGCATTTATCACACACAAGACAATAACATTTAACACCATCAATAAAATGCATATACATCATATCACATGTGTTTTTAGAGTCCATCTACTCTGAAACATATGACATCCCATAGCATGTTACAATCACAAAACTACAAAAAATGGGGGGCACCACTCGCCCCTACATAGACACTGGGGGGCACCACCTGCCCTACATCTAATCACTCTCTCGAGGATCCTGAGCCAATGGCTCTGCTCCCACAGCTCTTAGATCACGCACAGCCTGACCGGCCATCACCATGCATCGCATGATACCTCGCCATTCCGAGGGTAGCCCAATACATAACTCTATGTATTGGTCGTCTAAATCCTGCCAACCACGCTCCGACACACCGGTCAGCAACCCCTTACATCTACGACGGATGTCCTCCACCAGAGTAGCCATATCCTCATTTTGTGTTGTCTTTGATCCACTTGCACCTGTAGCTCCTGCTGCTGCCGGTCGTCCCATATATCCGGCCGGTTTTACTGGAGCTATAACTGCATTCCAAAAATATAACGATTAGTACCATGAATACTAGTCACAAACTCTAAAATGCACATAACAGATTAGTTGCTTGTCACTTACCATCGGGCCCCCACACTTGACCAGGCGGAAGCGGCAAGTCCGGATCTCCCCAATAACTCATCCTACTATAGGGATAGTCATCTATGTGTAATGGCATCTGATCCCAATGGGCGCATAACTCTGGTCGGAAGACCCGTCCGACTACCCCTCCCCCTCCTCTACACAATAATCGTCCCCACCGACGCATCCGGGGCTCTCTCAGACCTCCATCAGGTAACTGTATACGAGGTCGCAAGGTCAGGATCTTCTTAAAAAAGAAGGAACACAACACCATCCCATAGGCACAATCATGATTCACTTGCCGCTTGCATAGCGACAGCTGTCATTTCACTGACACCAACATCATCTGGGCCCACCCATAGTAGGTCCCCCCAAACACACTCTCTATAATCATCATCTTCCCTCCAGTGATGTGATGGAATGCTTGGCTGCCCAAGATCCACAACACTGCTGTGGCCACTGCCCAGGTCTCCAACCTCTCTAGATATCCAATGGATATCCGAGTCCCTTTGACTTGGACACCTGGTCGAAAATGTCGCTCAACAAACTCCATAACGTTACGCCCTCGTGGTAGCACCGGCTGCGTATTTCCCACCATCCCTAATGGCGGGAGACCAGTCAAGAAATACAGATCCTGGACTGTCATCTCGATCCTACGCCCTTGCACTATAAACGCCTCATGATCTGGATCCCAATAACTGATAATCCGGGCCAACAAGGGCTCTCCAGCCCTCATCAAAGGGTTCTCCAAAAATTTCAGAACCCCATACCTAGCCAGTGCACGACGGACACCCTGATCTGTTTGGATCTCCGTCCGTAATGTACCTAAGTCTCTCTCTCTCCACTTGATCCGTATCTCTGCCATACCTGCACAAAAACACCATTTTTGTCAATCTAAAGATCAGCAAAACTGCATTAACTTACACCAAAACTGAATCTCAGCCCATAACAGCACTGAAACCTCCCACATCTAACAGGTCGCACTTTTTGGGTAAAACCTGGGCCAGGTCACACTTTTCAGGCCAAAACCTGTGTCCCAAGTTGCAGCTTTTTCCCCAAAAAGTGCGACCCGACCATAATGATGAAGTAGGGGCAGTTGCTGAGATTTAAAACCCTAATCTGAAATTTGAATCCATCAAAAACAGAGAGTAGGATTAGGCCTCTTACCTACAACTGACGGATCATGATTCCAATGGTCGGTTTGTCCACTACGATTGCCACAAGATTTAGGGCCTTATCTCCTCTCCACATTCACCATAGCTACACAAGCAAATGAATAATTTTGGAGGGAAAACGCCTTATTAGAAGAAAACCCCTATTTTTTCTTTCGCCCGCTGCGACCAAACCGTATCCCCGTTTGACACACCGTCTGCACCATTGGAAAGCTCTCACCGAGCACTCAAATGGGTATCTTTCAGTTTTCCATCTTTTGATACTTCACCGGGACACATTTTGTCCATGAAGGGTCTCTTCACCTCTTCTCAAAATCGAATTTTTTCACTTACGACACTTGTACTTGGGGCACCACTTTGCCTTCTTACTCACCTTCGTTCATGTTGATTTTCGTCGTGAGCTACCCTATTGTACTCATGATTTTATGGTTCCCCATTGGACCCTTACTATGAGGCAGCACCATCGAGTCGCCCTTGTTTAGAGCATCCCAGTCGAGTAATCATCGCATTCATGGAGTCCATTCCGCATCCCTTTGTACCCCGCTATAGTCCTGCCTCCTTTCTTGCTTGATCACGCTCTCGTGTCACAGATTATGGCCTTTCGCACCCTTGTCCCCTATCCCTCCTGATATTGTGTCAGTCGCTGCAAAGCCAATCATGCTCTTTATGCTCTAACAAGGGAAGTCGTCCAACCGCTCTTCCATATCCCTCATTCCATCATCATCATTAGTGTCTATCTGTTCATCTCTCTATTATTTTCCCTCGTGCCTTAGTTGGGGTTCCCTTATTGCCTCACCTATGGCAGACCTACTTCTGTCGACATCATCTCATTTACTCCAGAAGGCAGGTCTAGGGGGCAGTGTACCTTGGTTCGAGCTCTTCTCAGCATGATCATGATCTATACACTTGATGGTCCAGTGATGCAGTAGCAGCTACTGGTGATTCCCGAGTGTGTTTCAAATGTCTCAACACTCATGAGGGGGTGGCCCTGCAGGTAGCCCCCCACATGCCCAGATGACTTTTTCATTTCCGCCCTTGATGCAGCTCCTCTCATTTGACGATATTGGCCTCAACTGCTTGCAGCACCTCTTTGATTTGCATGTATCAGTCAGATTTTGCGAGCCCTTCCCCATGAGTAGGGGACATTTGGGTGTCTTTGTATCTCATGTACTAAAATATTCTTGTATAAGTCCTGACGGTTATTCTAGGCATCACATGTATGTGGGATTCATCATTTTATTTCTCTAGCTCATATTTAGGCCAGCACATGCTTCCTTATTGTGTTCCATGGTTTTCCGGGTGCCTTATTCTTTGTACTCTTGTCTCGGCGAGCATAGGTATGCCTCCCCTGCCGCCTTTAACACTAGTACCACTTCATCAACTAGAAACTTGTTGCACCTGTAAGTCTCGTCTCCTCTAGTTTTAGTCCTTTAGCACATTAGAATACCTCACATTTCTCTCTCTCACTCCCCTCTTGATGCCTAGTGATTGAGTTCTTACAACGTACTTCGGTCATACGATTTTCTCCTAACACTCGTACATTGGGGGGAAATCTGTTACACCATTTTTTTGGTCATCTAACCCATTATCATTAGATGAACCCAAGTACACCATGTAAGACCAATTTTACCCTAAGTAAAATTTCTTTCAGCCTGTAAAATAACATTTGTCTATATTTCCTGGTCATATTTAACCCAAAACAAGGAAATTAGTTAAATAAATCATTATTTATTTAGTTATTTCCTAGGAATAAGTTATTTAAATCATTATTTAATAATATTCCTAGTTAAATTTGACTAAATCATTTTTAAATAATTAAATAAATCATTATTTATTTAATTATATTCCCACCATCTCCCTAAAATAATAAATAAATCATTTATTTATTTATTGTTTATAAATAAAGGGAATTGACCCAAGTCAAAAGACCTTTTCCCTCCAACAAATATAATAAAATATTCCTAAAGAGTGGTTCTAGAATGTGATTAATAATATTTTATTCATGCAACAAGTTCTAGATAACCCTAATATTTTGTTATAAATAGGAGGGCTTTCCCCATTCATTAGTCACCTCCATTGCATTAGATCACTCTAGATCTACTCTTGGTCACCATTTTCCATTTTTGCTTTGTGAGCTCCCATTGAGTTCTATGTTTGTCTGGGTTTTCCATAATATCAAGAGAGAGAAATGTTATATCTGAAACACTGAGGACTTTCAAGAACCCATCCCATTGAGGAGAACCGGAAAACACCTTTCTTGTTTTCCTCTCAGGTGCCCCATTCTTTAATATAATATAAAATTCTTTTAAAAAACATTGTTCTTTTCTTGTCTATTGGATATATGGAGCCATATTGTATTTTATCTGCTTAATGTCTTTTATGCTTAGATCTGAATTTGTGCAGCAGACTTAAAGATATTTTGCATCCATAATCGATGTTAGGGCTATTTTTTATGTGTAGCTAAAGTGATCTTTTACGACGAAAGATTCATACTAACACTAACGCATGAATAAACATATGGACCCATTCATTTCACGTGTTTTCATTCCATACTTCCATCTAGAGAGCCAAGTTATTGCGTGTATCCCCTCGACCCGAGAAGATTTCCATAGGCGGGTTGGCCAAAGGGTCAAATCGCAGGATCATCATCTTTTGGCACTCCCCCCAGTCCTGGAAAGCTTCCTTGTGGGTTTCCCACCATAAGGGCCCAAAACCTGAAGGGCTCAAAACCTTCGTTCTTTAGGTACATCTGCTTCAATTTCTTTAAGAAAGTCCTTAAAAATACTAGAACCATCAAATTAGGGTAGTTCTCTTACCTCTGAGGAGATGCATCAGAAGCTCTTTGTGATCTTAAGACACTGCAACAAAAATACATCATGCAACCAGTTTTGCCAATTTTCTATCTCTTCATCTGAGTCTGAGAGGCATTCACTGTCTTTTTCCCAAAATAACATGCCATCAGCAATGGGGTTGATCCAATTGTCGTCCTGGGTGTTCAGTTTGTAGATGTGATCAACATCCTCCTCCTCACATACAGGTTCAGTATATCGATCACCTTCTGCTAGATCCAGGGGGACTATCACCCGTGTACCTTCATTTTCAAAGAACATATTTATCCTCTTCAAATTAATGATACCTCGCATGTCAATAGCCCAATCCAAGCCTAAGAGTGCGGGGTAAGGGTCTGTGTCACCCACTATCTGGATTACTTCAAAATCAACATAAACGTTCACACATGTGATTTCTACCACAACCTTTGGCAGTTTTCCCAGTGGGATGATATTTTTCTCATTAGCCATCCGTAACTAAATAGCAGACCATTCTAGCTTAGGTTCTCTCATTCTTTGCCAGGTTTTCTTGGGCAGGACATTTGCGTCTGATCCTAAGTCAAGGATGACTTGGTCCATTTCATAGTCTCCAATCCATGCAGTCATGTGCATCTCCCGACCAGTCCTTTTTTTGTTCTTGTACAGCTTGTTCACAGTTCTAACATCTAGTTGTGAGGAAACATTTTCTACGCAACTGTCTATTAGTGCTTGGATATTCTCTACTGCCTTCTGGTTGCGCAAAAACTTCATAAATGCCTGAAGGAATGGTTTAACTTCTTCATCTTCTTTTGGGTCTACCATAATATTTGAGGTATATGATTCATCTTTGGCCATCTCCATCTGAGCTTCCACGTAGGTTTCTTTCTCCTTTTTCAAATCAAAGCTTTCCTTTTTCTCCACAACCTTCCTGATTAGTGACACAGCCACAGATTGTTCCTCAGCCCCTCTGGTGGCAATGCCACTGCGCATGATCACATTGATACTTGGCCCATCATCTCTTGGTTCTACCTTAACCTGTTGTACATTTTGTGTGGGCGTCTGGTGTTTATCCTGCATTTTTGCTATTAACACCGGACAATCCTCAATGACATGGTAAAACTTCCTGAAATATCTGCAGGACTGGCGCGCAGGGTTCGGGCAGTCTCGTGCATAATTTCCCACGTCCCCAAAGTTGTAGCAGATCATTTTCCCTCGTCCTCAGCCTACACTTACACCTCCTCCTCCTCCCATTCCTCTTCCAGGGGATCCTCCCCTCCTAGAAGGAGATAGTGGTTATGAGGGGTTAACCTACACCGTGTGTAGGTTTCCCCTATCTACCATTAGGTCGAGTGTTCGACATTTTTGTTCGTCGTGCCCTAAAGACGAGCATCATATGCACCACTGTTGTTTCAATTCTATAACATAGGCACCTAGTCCTGGGCAATGATCTGTATCATGTCTTTCTATTACCCAACAGTTAGCACACCACAACATGGGGGTACTAGGTCCAGCCATTTCCCTAGGGCATAGAGGGCTTGGCCCCTAGCCTACATATAATCTGATAACAAAGGGAATTAATCCTTAGTATGACCCGATACCCTACAACATATGCACAAGACATTTGGGTTGGCTTCCTTACCCCAATCCTTCCATAAGTTTTGAATTTCTAAGTGCATTGCCTCTAGCTAGCTCTAAATCTGTAGTGTCGCGAATTGAGTATCATCTCTTGGTGCACCTTCCCACTTCATGGCAATATCCAGAGCTTATTCCTGGGAGTCTGTTACACAGTAATTTTTCACCGTCCCTACAATCCCCCCTCCTGCACATTGGAGGGCCTTTTCCATGACCTGTGAGTAGTGACATAACTTGAAACCACCTTCATGGCATCCCCCTTGACAAGGAAAATCATTCCTCTGAAGAAAATTTTCCTTGAAAAACCTTAAAAACTGATCTTTTAGCCTTGGCATGACTATCCAATTCAGCCCTCGTGCCAATGGGGAAAATCCACCATAGAGGGCGCAGCAGCTAGTGCTCTATCCCAGTGTTTCACTCACGCGAAGCTTAATAAGGATTGTTTTTTAAAAATAAATGGCAGAAGTTTGATTCCAACAAACTCCTGAACGAGTCTCTAAAATGGGTTGGGAGGTTTGGCTTCGGATCTCCATGTATGGGAGGTGGTTTTCCACCTATCATGGAAGCTTCTATGAGGATAGGGCCAATCCCACAATTGTAGGGATCCCAACTCCCCTTCCACCATCTATATAAGCTTGTTTTTTTCCTTTAGCAAGCTAGAAGCAAGAGCTGAACTTGTAGCAAGGAGACTATAGCCAGACAACTGTTGAGAGCCAAGCCGAAGAGAGAGAGCTTCGTCCCGTTTCTGACAAGATTCGTTGAGACGTGCTCCACTGTCAGCGACGCCAAACGAAGATCAAGCGTCAGATATTTGGGTTGTATCTTTCCTTTTTCATTTTAATGATAAGTGACTTTGATTATGGTTTCATTCATGTGTCTTTGTCTTTGATGCAATGAATTACATCCTCTCTGATTGATGTATGGTTACAAGATTTATATTCTATGTCATGTATCGTTGTGCTTCTTCGCATGTGTGTAGGTTTTCGGACGTGTTAAGCGGAAGGATCATGATATTCCAAAGTGGAGGATGGGAAGCATCATCCTTTCTCCAACGACTATTGCGTATGACCTGAGGTAGGCGACTCATTATGTTTTGTCATTTCTGTAACTAGAGACCTCCGTCACTACGTGACTGATTGTTGCTAGACCTGATCTAGGCTAGTAGGGATCGCCTCTATCCATAGAGGGGATTTACCTCTACAACAGAGTCGATCTTCTACTGTCCAATAGGTTCATGCAGATGTGGCAATAGCATGGCGATAAACCATTCCCTGTGTTGTTTTTCCTCACAGACAAATGTAATATTCCTAATTAGTCCTAAGCTAATTGGAATATTCATTTTTGTTTTATTTTTATGTTTCATGAATAAAAGTGTAAAAGAGGATCATAAAACCCCTAAACAGCAAATAAATCAATGCCAAATGTGAAAAAGGTTAAATATTGGCTATGTAAGCAAGCACCCTTAGGTGTAAAAGGGGCTGGATGTTTTGACTGAGTCAACCATGACCAAATCTACAACGTTGTCTTGGAGGAGTGGCCATCAATGAGGCACAGTGTAGTTTTAGATGGAGATGGATTGTGTGAAAGAAGTTATTGCATTGAAGGTGGTTTAGGGTATACAAGCTCTTAATCTATATAAGGAAGGGGATGGCATCATGAAAAGGTTGTTGAATGATATCATATTTCTAAAGTATTCTGTGTTTAGCCATACAAGCTTTCTTTGGCTGTTTAGCCTATATTGCAAATTTTGTTTAGCATTGGGTGTTCCTGATCGGGAATCCCACCTCTTTCCTTGAGAGGCCTCTTGGAACAGTCTTGTATTGCATAGTCCATTATCTGGCGGAAGACCAAGCTTCCTCTTCCAACTACAATGGAGATCCTATTGAGGGTTTGGCTGTCTTTGAAAGCTGCAACAAGTGGAGGCTAGAACTACTCAGATCTAGACCAATCTAGTGCTTCTTTTCAGTGGGGAAGGCTTCTATCCCATTGGCAAGAGAGTATTGGATCATTGGAGCTTCATTTTCAGATCTTGACATGTGTCCAATCATGTTATAAACCCTACAATATTGTTTCCATAACTATGTTATTTGTGTAGGTGTTGTTGCAAGGTGTTTTGGCATACCATCTGTAGAGTTGGTTTTCAAGTGTTGGGGATCTTCCCTTCACTTTGGAGATCCATTGGAGGAGATCTATACATCATTAATTTCATATATGATCTGCATTTTTTTGAATACTTCTGAATATCTGAATATTTCTACAATTCTGTAACTTAGATCTCAGATCTACTTCATGTACATGGTGTTTTGCTAGAAACCCCAAGGGGAATTGAAAGAGGAGCCTCTATAGTGTATGGATATGTTATATATCTGAAATTTCATGCACTTATATGCTCTATATTTAAAGTGTAATCCTCAGCTGCTGTATGCTCAATAAAATAATGTTGTCCCGACATTTTTAGTCCATAAATGTGATTTCAGCACCTCCTTTGAGGATTTTCTTCTATAGGAGACTTTTATTTTCTATTGTAAATCTTATGGGCCTCACTATACATCTAATTGGCTATTGTAAATGATAAGGAAAGGTCTCCATATTGGCCTCCTGCTCTTACTTTGATGATTTTCATTATTTTCCTTGCATGACTTTTATATATTGCTGCATTCCCCATTTTGGAATATTACAGTTGTATCAGAGCATCATCTTGCCACAACCTGTGCAATATAAGAATTCAATATGTATTTTCAAGAAAATAATAGGCATAATAAGAAGATTGATTACACATAAGACAAAGAAAACAAGGGTAAGACACCTTTATCTAGAAGAATGAAAGGAGAGGAGTTCTCAAAGAATCTTTTCCAAACTATGCATGAGATGAAAAGAGGAATCGGGGGAATGAGGAGGGAAAGAGATGCAGATCTCTCAAGAGGAATTGCACATGAATAAAGCCCCAGATATTCATATTATGTGTGTGAGCATTCAACCACACAATTAGATCTACAACGATGTAGCATGCCTACATTCTTGGAAAGAAAAGAAGCAGAAGGAGAAACACCAGAGAAGGAGACTCTTAGTGGCTATCTCCAAGAATATGAATCTCAGTCTAGAAGATTCAGGGAGAATCTAAGCTTCCAAGAGTTTTGTCAACTTAAAGAAGAGAAGAGATCCAAAAATACAATAGAATAATAGGGTGCATGCAACACACTTTGGGTAGGTTCTTTCTACCTACTTTTGATGGATCACCTGAGATCTCAACCAAGTCTTGGGTAAGGAAGCTAGACACATATTTCCAGCTGCATCAAGTTTCACAAGAAGAAGCCATAAGAGTAGTAGCGTTGCATCTCTAGGGTAAGGCTTATGCCTAGTGGTTATTTGAATATTCTTCCATGAAAAATGAAAATATCTCTACTTATGCAAAGTTCACTATGAGGTTAGTGATAAGATTTGATTTTAAGCAATCTAAAACTTCCTTGGGTAAGAAAACCAAGCCCAAGAGTTCAGAACCTCTGCATGAGTTGGAAGGATCCATGAAGCCAACTCCATTTCAGAACATTGTTGAGGGGGTTGAAGATCTACTACAGGATTTTCCAAGGGAAAAGGCCCCACTTTAGCAAGAACTTCCTTCCCAAGGAGAAGACATGAGGATTGCTTTTTCAAGAGGAGATCAAGAAAATGATCTCTTAATGATGAGGCATTCTCCATAGATGAGGAGAAGGAAGAGGAAGAGCTAGAAAGATCCTCCAACGTTGTGACAGCAGGAGGAGATCTACTTCTATGTGGAGATGGAGGTGAAGAAATTGCTTCCACTATAAGAGCTCTTGTATATTTGAAAGAAGCTCCAAGGGATCTCACACATGAAGAGCATGAGAAGCATGTGTCTATTATGATAGACAATGAGGAAAAACAATGGAGGAAGTGTGTTCCAACATTGCATATAGTTTTGGGAACACACACTATGATAGATCATTCCTTTGTGATCAAGATTCTTGACACCAAGGAGATGTTGGGGGTAAATGGATTAATTACATCTGAAGAAAGCACCTTAGACTGTGAAATATTGTAGAAGGTAGGAGAAGAAGGAAAAAGTGGGGATCACAGCACTGACATAGCAGGAGTTGATCCACTATTATATGGAGAAGAGGATGGAGCAAATTCTACAATCAGAAGCACTCTTGCATCTCTAAGAGTGATACCACATTATCATGAAACTTCCACATGGAAGTCAGAGATGAATTTGCGTAGTGGAAGTAGAGATACGATGGTCCCATCCATTATGCACATGAGGATTATCCATGAGACATAATTATCTTGTGGTAAACCACTTGGGATACCACCTGATTCAACTTTGGTGAAGGATGTCTGACATCTTGATGCTCCATTCATAGATCCAGGAAGGAAGGGAGCATTAGAAGACCACCATACATCACTGAGAGTGTCTGGTAAGCTCAAGGAGGAGGGAAGTATTTCCAAACTATCACCCTTGTCCACTCTGTCATCTCATACTATGCTGAGAAAAGATGCTGCAAGATTAGAGAAGGACACCATCATGGGGCAAGGAGGACAGTCCTTGGCTATCGAGACTCAGAAGATAATCTCACTTGGAGAGAAATATTCCATATATGATAGGAGACGGTGGCCACACATGCATACTTTGGCAAGACCAGGAGGTTTTGGAGAGTTGATAGCCTTCCATGGGAGACTAACTTCCAAGAACTTCCATTTTCATTTGAGCATTTGCATATGCAAAAAGGACAGCAAAGAAGGAATATCAACCTTCCATATTATACCTTTGGCATGGGAGATATCAAAGAGGAGAGAAATGGAAGGTATGGCCTTCCAACATACACTTTTTCCATGGGATATGTCAAAGAGAAGAGTAGCAACATGACAAACATTTCAGTTGATACATTATCAACATTGTCATTGTTGGGGAGAATAGATCCATATTGGAAATCCTAACTATTGGTGGAATATTCCAAGTATCTTCACACATGCATGATTATTGATGACTTGCTACATGATGAGGGCTATTCATTCCAAGATGGAGTCATCTATGATCATGGTAGGATCTTCTTTCCTAGATCCTCCAAGATCAAGGAGAAGTTACTACAAAGGGCCTACAAAGATTTTTGTTTCAGCCACACTTATTCTATGAAGCTCAACAACATTATCTTGAGGAGCTACCATTGGGAGGGCTTTGAAGGAGAAATATATCAGCATTGTCAAATATTCATGTACCATATGGAGATGGAGAAGCAACATAACTCTATGGAAGATTTAATTCAGCCCTCTCTTTCTCTTTTTGAGGAAGGGGATAGATCTATGCACCACTCCATTTGTATGAGGAGATTTGTTGGTGAAGATCATACTTATATAAATCATGTTTTATTTTCTGATTGTATGCATCCTTTCACCATGTTTATCCAAGCCATGACTCCAAGCAGGAGTATTATACCTTGTAAAATTCATGGCCAACATGGGGCCACAAAAATTTATGAACTTGGCCACTCCCTTGTTGGAAAAAGGGAGATCTTTCATCATGATGGGTGCTTTCCTAAGGCACCAAATATATCTCACACTTTCAGCCATAGTGAGATAACATGTGCAACAAGTAAGTGTTGGGGAAACCACTTACCACATCTAGATCTAATGCAGGCAGGAGATGCACTGCGTTGGTTCCACGTGTGGGAATATGACCCACCTCCATATGCACAAATTTATATTTGTATGTATATTGTTTTGCTCCCATACATTGATGATGTACTTGTACATTTTATGGGGATGTATGGAGGAAGGAGGGAAGGTATGTATGTGCCCTATGGGATGGATATTCTCCATGTACTCTATGCTACATGTTTCAGGGAGAACATTGGGAAAAACATGTTTGTTTCATGTAAACTATTGTCTCCTTATGGGATGGACCATTTGAATCTCATGAGAACCTTGGAGGAGAAATTCATGGAGGAATGGATTGGTGGACACTTTCCTTATGAAGGAAGCTTATCTCATGTTGGTGTCACCCATGGAGGAGGAGAAGAGTTGCAACACTCACCTTATCATTTTCTTGAGGAAAAGAAACATCTTGGAGGGGAGGACTGTAATATTCCTAATTAGTCCTAAGCTAATTGGAATATTCATTTTTGTTTTATTTTTATGTTTCATGAATAAAATTTTAAAGGAGGACCATAAAACCCCTAAACAACAAATAAATCAATGCCAAATGTGAGAAAGGTTAAATCTTGGCTATGTAAGCAAGCACCCTTAGGAGTGAAAGGGGCTAGATGTTTTGACTGAGTCAACCATGATAAAATCTACAAAGTTGTCTTGGAGGAGTGGCCATCAATGAGGCACAACACATTTTTATATGGAGATGGATTGTGTGAAATAATCTATTGCATTGAAGGTGGTTTAGGGTTTACAATCTCTTAATCTATATAAGGAAGGGGATGGCAGCATGAAAAGTTTGTTGAATGATATCAGCTTTCTGAAGTATTGTCTATTTATACATAAAATATTTCTATGGATATTTAGCCTAGATTGAAAATTTTGTTTAGCATTGGGTGTTCCTGATCAAGAATCCCACCTCTTTCCTTAAGAGGTCTCCTGGAAGAGTCTTGTATTGCATAGTGTTAGGTCCCTATATTAATATTTTAGCCCCTTATTGTTATTAGTGTAGCCCCCTTATTGTTATTATTGTAGCCCCCTGTAACCCCAATATTGTTATTATTGTGCCCTTACATTGTTATTGTTAGGTCGGCTAGGATTACATTGTGGCCCCAGTAGGATTACATTGTGGCCCCATGGATTCCTATATATAGAAAGGAGGTTTTGTCATTTGTATCATCCAAGATTTTTTCATTCATGTAATGTATTGGAGGTTGCCCCCTTGAAGTAGCTTATTTCTAAGGCGTTGATATATCTTTTCTTCTATTTTTGGAGCTAGTTTCACAATATTTGATATAAGAGCTTTGGATTCTAGGGTTTCGCTGCTCCAAATAGGTCATCGTGGAATTTTCACTATAAATTTTTTTCCATGAAGGTTCAGAAGATGAAATATTTAGAGTACGAATCCTAAATCTTTAGGAACATCTTCAAAAAATTTCACAGCTTGGTTCGCAATATTTTATGAGATCTGATCTGTGGAAGTTGGGTCTTTTTGCAGGCTCCTCAATTTAACCTAAACATGTCATCACGAAATATTTTCTATAAATTTTTTTCTAAGAAGGCTCATAATCTGAAACTTTTAGAGTGTGAAGCCTAATTCCTAAGGAACATCATCGCAAAATTTCAGATCTTGGTTCGCAATAGTTTTGGCGATATGGTCTGTGGAAGTTAGGACTTTTTCAAGCTCCCGAATTTCATCTCAAAGAGGTGATCGTGGGAAAATATTCATAACTCTCTCTCTGAGCATGGGCTTAGAATTTTGTAAAGAGTGGATGCAAGAAAACTAAATGTAGATTCCTATCTATCAATTTCAGAGCCAAAGGAGGAAGTAGTGACACGTGGCATGTCATACAATTTCGCTCTACGAAACTAGTCCATAATTAGGTCATCGTAGGAGATTGGGCACAACTTTGTCTTCAAGAATATAAATCAAGTTAGACTTGTGGCATTAAAAAGAGGATTCAGAGGGATACCTTAGTGACAAATTTTAGAAACTGAAGACTCAAAATCATAGAGGTAATTCAGTTTCAATATCGCGCTCAAAAGCAAGAAAAAGATGTGTATTTTTTTTCGAATTACATAAGTCTCGTTTGAAAAAAATTAGTTGAAATTTATTCCAAGGGCATATTGAAGAATAGATATCATTATTGGGTTCTAAAATGGCCCCTAAAAAGAATTCAACACCCATTAAGCCTTCAGAGGGCTCTACTATGACCCATGAGGATGAAGAAACACAACATGAGATATCAAAATTACAAGAGCAAGTGCACCAAATTTCGCTATCGCAAAGAGAAACAAAAAATGAAATGGAAGTTTTGAAGAAAGGTGTGGAAACTAAGATGGATGGTTTGAAGAAAGGTGTGGAAGATAATATGGATGGTTTGGAAGCTAAGATGGAAGGCATGGAAGTGGGCATGGAAGCTAAGATGGATGGCATGGAAGCTAAGATCGATGAAAAAATGCAAAACATAAAAGTAGACATCGAAGGTTTGGAAAAGTTGATACAAGAAATGTTTCCTAATGGTGAAAAGATAGTAGAGGAATCTCATGATGAGAAAAAAATAAATGTTAATCATGATTTCATAAACTCTAGTGTTACACCATTTTTTTGTCATCTAACCTTTCACCATTAGATGGACCCAAGTACACCATGTAAGACCAGTTTTACCCTAAGTAAAACTGCTTTCACTATGTTAAAATAGGAAACCCCAAAAGGAAATATTAAACAAGCCTATATTTGTTTGATTTTCCTCATGGAATAATTAATTAAACCATAATTTAATTATTATTCCCAGTCATGTTTAACCCAAAAACAAAGAAATTAATGAGATAAACCCTTAGTTATCCTGTTATTTTCTAGGAATAACTATTTAAATCTTATTTATATAATATTCCTTGTTAAATATGACCAAATCACCCACCATTAATCAAATAAATCATTATTTATTTGATTATATCCCAACCACTTCCTTAAAAAGATAAATAAATCATTTATTTATTTATTTTTCACTAATCAAGGGATTTGACCCAAGTCAAACACCCTTTCCCTCCAACAAATATAATAAAGTATTCCATAAAAGGTGGATCTAGATTTGGTTAAAATTATTTTAATCATGCACCAAGATCTAGAATGACCCAATATTTTGTTATAAATAGGAGGGTTTCCCCCATCATTCTTCACCTTTTGTTGCCTATTAGATCACTCTGGATCTATACACTTGGTCTCATCTCTATCATTTGCTCCCATTGAGCTCTATCTTCTACATTGGGTTTTCTACATCTACAAGAGAGAGAAAGCTTAGATCTGAAGTGCTGAGGACCACAAAGAACCCATCCCATTGAGGAGATCTGGATACACCTTCTTGTTTCCTCCCAGGTGCCCTGTAATATAAAAATTCATTCAAAAATCGTGTTCTTGTCTTGTTTGTTGGATGCATGGAGCAAACTCTCTACTTTACTGCTTAATGTCTTTCCATTTATAGATCTGTTTGTTGCAGCATTTTAACTACTAATCGCAGATCTGAAGATGTTTGGCAGCCTCTATTGTTGTTAGGGCTATTAGTTATGCGTAGCTAAAGTGGTTCTTTTTCGTACACTTCGACGAAGAATTCATACTAACATCTAGTGTTGGACAGAAGAACCACCATATTCCAAAGATGGATATGAGGAAGTTTGATGGCAAGGATCCCGTAACATGGATAGTACAGATTGAGCAATATTTTGATCTCAATAATGTGAAAAACACACAAAAGGTATGCATTGCAACCTTACATTTAGAACAAATTACATTTGTATGGTATCGATGGAATTTCTCTCGTAATTTTTTTTTCACTTGGTCAATTTTTATGGAGGAAATGATAGCACATTATGAAGATACAAAAAGCAACACCTTCTTTAGAAAATTGATAAATCTCAAACAAAAGGGTTTAGTGGCGGAGCACATTGAGGACTTCCAAAAATTGAATATAAGGGTAACTGATATTCCAGAGGAACATATGATTGATGTATTCATAGGGACTTTAAAGGATAACATCCAACATGAAGTTCGTGTTTGGGAACCTAATTCACTGGAAAAGGCATTCAGGTTGGCAAGAAAAATTGAATGTAAAATTATGGCAACAAGGAAGCCTACCACTCACATATATAAAGATGGAAGTGTTTCTACTCCTAGACTTCCACAACCTACAAGGTTTACACCACAACAATTGGAAGAAAAAAGAGCAAAAGGGCTTTTCTACAGTTGTGATAGAAAATACACTAAAGGTCATAAGTGCGCTAAGAAGAAATTATTTTACATAGATTGTGAAGAGGAAGAATAAAATGAAGAATCTTCAAAAGAAGAGGATATACACCTGGAACCAACTCTAGAAGAGGAAGAAATGAGTCCGACCATATCATGTAATGCATTGGCAGGAATTACCACTCCTCAAACTCTCAAGATAGAAGGACATATCAAGAAGAAAAAGGTAATATTGTTGGTTGATTCGGGTAGTACCCATAATTTTATCCATTGTAAGGTAGCCAAGGAATTGAATTGTTTCCTATACCCAGTGTTGGGGTTCCCATGTTTTGGCAAGATTGGAAATACCAAAATATGAGACAACATCAAACCACTTTCAGACCTCGAGATCTAGCCCTCCTAGGTCCGGAGAGGGATCTCTCTGTATTAGCAAAGGTTTTATGTCTTTGTAGCTCAAACGTTAAGATAGTAGGCTAGTTATAGGCTTGGGGTTTGTTTGTTGGATTGTATGTTTGGTTGCTGGGAATCAGGAAAGAAGGGTTTCAATATAAGACAAGGATGAGAAAAGAGGATTTTAGGCAAAGGAGGGAAGATTTAGAGAATATTCAATACCATTGGGTAATGGAGTCAAGAAAGGGTTTACTTGTTGTTCAAAATGCAGGCTTTTAGTTGGGCTAGTAATCTAAAGCATTGGATCTTAAAGATAATAGTGTGGCATGAGATGGTAAGAGAGAAGGTGAAAGCAAGGAAACCTCCAAGGTGACCTTCAGGAATCAGACCCAGGGACAGGACATTCCATTGAACAACCTGTGATCCAAAACCTAAAAGGTTAACTCTTCAAACAAGGAAACATTAAAGATTTATAACACAAGTTGAAAACCCGAGATCAGAGAGAGTCTTTGAACTCTCAATGCTTTGGCATCTAGCTTAAGGGAACTTATAAGGTTCAATTAATTGAAAAGGATCCTAGTGAGTCAGAGACAAAGCTCTAAACTCCTAGTATCTCAATTCGTTCAATTAAAGCCTAACAAGAACATCTAAGGACAGATTTCATTAATTCATACATCAGCTAGCAATATATTTGACCACTACACTGGTTAAATTAGCTTGAAATCAATCCTTAGATAACATATACAGCATAAAAAATTGAAGGCAGGGAGAGCAGAAACATAGGGTACCTAACAAGGGTAAATCCTATGCCAGATTTTTTATGCATGCCAGAAGAAATGAAATGTAATGAATTAAAAAGGAGAACATAGACAGAGACAGAAAAACATCACCGTTTCTTTAAATCAGGATCCAAAGAAATTTGCTTTTCATATTAAAGAGCAACACCAGTCATGTACAACATTGTCAACAACTTGATATTCAGCCTGAAAACATCTTCCTCAGCCTATCTTACAACTTTACACAGAGACTATGTCTCAAAAGAAACATCTTGCAATTCTCTGATATCCGATCAACAACCTTACAATGAGTTTCTTCATTAATTTTATAGCTAAAAAATAGGATGAGGAGGTAGATGGAAAACTAAATGTAGCATTAAAACTCAGAAGAGGAAGAGGGCTGAGGCCCCATTCTATCTTAAATTCTGGGCATTTATCTTTGGTACTCTTTGGATGAAAGAGTGGTCTTCGTCAAGCTGCAATTTACTCCAGGTATTGACTTCGATGTACTTGCCATAATACCTCTGCAATACTCTGGTGAGTTGAACAGAAACAGATCAATGACTTTGGTTCTGCCATACCGTGTAAAAAATGCTTCTAATAGCATAGGATTGTTGTCAGGGATGGAAAACTTCTCATTGAAACAATGTAGACTGAAACAGTAATGAGTATTGTGTCCTTTTTTAGGGGGAGACATTATGCTGATGTGAAACCTTGATGATATCATTTTCTACGTACTAGACCTCCCGTGTGATTCGTGGGGTCTTTGATCTGGTACTTTGCCTTAAATTATTGGATTAAGGCTCACAATCTTCAATTACATGCCTTAAAATCTCTTATTTCTCACTGATACTCTTTGTCGCTCCATGAATTCCTTTGTCTGTGAAATTTGTGCTTTAATGGCTCTTAGACAGGTTTTGCAGAGTTTAACTTTGTTCCTTTAATGAGCATCATGTCGTAACATCTTCCCATGCTTTTTCTCCATAATTTCAGTCTCTAAAGATGGTCTTTTCCTGCGTTTTTTGCCACTATAACAGTGACTGTGAACAGAGGAGGCTTTCGCCACCTGAAACCCTGCAAAACATACAAAAATAGTCAAAGAAATCCATGCTGGAGGGAAAGGATGCTTTGATGGCTTGCAGAATGATGATGGAACCGTGGAGGAATGGCAAAAAATGCAGTGGAAGGCTTGCAAAATGGTGGCGCAACATGGTGGAAACAGTTGGAATGGACGCAAAATGATGAAAAATAGAGAAATGGACTAATTATAGACTAGGGGTGGTGGAGAACACGTGGTGAAAACCTGGAGGACAGGTGCCGCAATACCAAGAAAATGGGAAAAGCGATGAAAAAGGGTGACGTGGAGTACTGGCGGGGGAAACGGTCAAAGGCGGGGGCGATCTGATATGGACCGTCCGATCTCAGGAGGAGATCGACGGCTGAAAATGCATCAGAGGGTTACTGATGGTGGGCCTGGGATCCCTTTTGCCTTGGATTATCCCCCGTGCAACTTCTTGACGCAATCACCGTTAGATGGACAGCTCCATATCGGATGGTGTATGCGCATATCGCGTTGGGTCGACGACCGAACTATAACGCGTGATGGAAGGCGGTTTTTGAATAGTGCGTGGGGCCACGCGTCATGCGGTGAATGGCATCGCTCTGGAACGAAAAATACCGCCCACCTTCTAAAGGCGGTGCGATAGAAACCGACGGTTTTCTGCATAGTGTTTTGGCATGAGGACCATCAGGGCGGATGAAATATTGACCGTTGATTTGCAGATTGATCAAACGGTGGATCTGCGATCGGGGCGCTGAATGGGGTGGGCCATGGGTGCGATGCTAGTCTGCGAAGACCGTCGGATATATATAGATCGACGATAGGTATTGCGCCCGATATATAACCGCGCTAGGTGATTTTCGGGCTAGCACCTAGTTCTAGTGCTGGGTCGCATGGGGGGAAACGGTTCTAGGGCTGGGGCCGAAAGGTGCTAAACCCAAAATGTGAGGAATATGGATTTTTTGGCCCATTTTAATGCATTTTAAGGCCAAAAGAGGGAAACGATAGAAGGAAAAAGGAGTTTCTAGGCAAAAAAAAGGGTGTTTGTGAGGCTTAGGAAGGAAGGAGGGTGATTTAGAAGATTTAGGAAGGGATTTGGGGGGGGGGGGGTAAAAGGAGAATGTTGGAAAAGGAAAAAGGGTTAAAATGGGACACCCTGCAGGGATACAAGGGCAAATGCAGGCCTTTTTTAGCAAAGTTTTTTACAATCAGTGAGGCCTTTTCAAAGGGAATGGACAAGGTACAAGTTGGCTTCAAGGATGATGTGTTTTCAAAGAGAAATGTATTCCTTGAAGGCTCAAAAACATTTTAGCCCCCTGTTTGCTTTGTCAAAAAATTCATAGGGGGCTAACAGTGGCTCCACATGGGGATGGATTCTTCTTGAAGGAGTCAAGAATGCAGAGATGATCTTTGAGGTAGGCGAGATGCCTGATCTTCGAGCCATCTTCCTTCTTTTATTTTCATATGCCACAAACATTATAGATCAGCAGAAACATTCCCACACAATCTACCTACCCAGACTATAGTCCTATCATTTTCTTTTCCAGGGTGCATTTGGACTAACAGACCCTTTACATCATTTATTTTTTACAAACAAGAAAATAAACCTATTCTATTTCTACCCTTATTTCTCCGTGAGACCAGATTAAACTGTTGGTCTCATATTTTTCTCTACCTAATCTAATATCTGCTGGGATTAGACTGTCCAGCAGATTTCTTCTCTACATTCTACAATAGAAATTTAAAAATAGTCAAACTAGGATTAGACAGTCTAGTTTGTTGTGGATCCAAGGCATAAAGACAGTTTCACATGGACAGAAACTTGCAGAAAACTGAAAAAAAAAAAATCTTGAAGGCTTGAAATCTGAAGTTTTGAGGCATCCTTCTTTCTTTGTGACTCAAGTTTTGAGCTTGTTAGAGTCACTTTCTCTTCTTCATTTCAGCTCTGGTTTTGGGCATGTTAGGGCTGATCCCTTTCTTCTTTGCTAGCTCAGGTTTTGATCATGTTAGAGCCAATAATTTTCACCTCAGAGGTTCATGTTTTGAGTATGTCTGAGCCTCTCATTTCTCTCTATTTTTTGGAACATTTTCTCTTTTTTCTTGAAAACCACCACAACAATGGTATTTACAATGGAAATTGAAAATGGAAAATGGAAATCAGCAGAAGTAGTGGTTGAGCATCCTGCCATTGACAGGACCCCCAAACAGCTCTGTACCATATAGTTCTTGTAGGAAAAAGGCATTTGGACCCACAGCGGCCTGGATGATGTATGAACCTTGCCACAAACTGTCAAAGTTGCCGTGCTTTCCTTTGTCCTCCCTCCTTGAGTCCCACTTCAGAACTTTATCTCTGATTTTGAGGTCAGAAGCTTTGGTCCTTCTATCAAACAACTTATTTACATTTTCCTGAACTTTCACGGCTCTTTTATAGACCTCTTCCCTTGTTTGCTGGAGATGAATTGTTTGGTTTATCCTTCTTACCATGCTGTCCTCTTTTGTCTTAATTTCTTGGACTAGTTTAATCACTGGTACCCCAAGGCTGGTAGGAAACACTGCTTCTATTCCATAGACAAGCTGATATGGTGATATGCCAATGGATTTCTTTGTTGTAAGCCTGTCAGCCCACAAAGCATGCACTAACTTATGCCATGACTTTTTTTTTTCTTCTAGCAACTTTTTGATGATGGTAACCAGGCTCTTGTTTTATGATTCCGCTAACCCATTACCTTGTGGGTAATAGGCAGCTGAATGGCTGAGTGCTATTTGATACCTGTGACAAAAATCAACCATCTTCTTGGATCCAAAAGCAGCAACATTATCAGTGATTATTTTTCTTGGGCAACCAAACCAAGATAGGATATGACCTTCTAGGAACCTAATGATGACTGAATCTGTGGAATTCCTAGTAGGTGTGGCCTCTATCCACTTAGTGAAGTAGTTTGTGGCTGTTAAGATCCATTTGTGTTGTGCAGAAGAAGTAGGGTGTATTTCTCCTGTGAAATCTAGGCCCCATTGCATAAAGGGACCTTCAACAGTGATGGGCTATAAAGGGAGAGGCAAGAGCTTCCTTTTACCTTCTAAAATCTAGCATTTATGGCAGTAAATTATCATCTTATGGATGTCAGTGAAGAGTGTAGGCTAGCAATAGCCAGCTCTGAGTATTTTGTTAGCAGTGGCTTTCCAGTTTAGGTGGCCTCCATGCTCTTTTGCATGGAACTCCTGTTTAATCCTCTCAGCTTCAGTTTCAGGAAAACATTTAAGAAATAGGCCATTTGTATTTTTCCAGTATAAACATTCATTCAGAATGCAATAGTTTGTGGCTTTTAGCTTTAGGAATCTGGCCTTGGTCTTTGATAGTTCAGGAGGGGAATTGAGGTTTGCGAGCACATAGAGAATGTCAGAATACCATGGAGAGTTCTGAAACTTTTCCTCAATAGTGGGTTTAGGTAATCCCTCCTGCTCATCCAAGGCATCCACCATGTTTATGTCGAGGGCTTGTAAATTTGATTCAGCCATTAGTTGAGCTAGGCCCTAACCTTTGATCAGTTTTGTGGGTTTTATCTCAAGGTAATATTCTAAGATCACAACAATCCATTTTCCCCTCTTCCCATCTATGTCTTGGGACAATATGTCTTTAACCACTATATTTTGCACGTAAGCTATGGTGTGGGAATGAAGTATGTACACCCTAAAGTCTTTCAAGGCCTTAACCAAGGTATAGGCTTGTTTTTCCATTATTTTGTATTTCAATGGTGTATCCCTCAGAGCTTTGCTGAAGAAAGAGATGGGTTGTTCCATTCCCTCTGGATTTTTCTGCAGCAGAACTGCAATTACTGTATGCTTAGAGGCAAATGAAAAGATCAGGAAATCTTTTGAGAAATCAGGGCTGATTAGGACAGGAGCCCGAGTGAGTGCAATTTCAACTGTCTCAAAATATTTCTTAGCCTCAACAGTCCATTTAACTCCTACACCTTTCCTTAACATGTTTGTCATATTCCTAAGGTGTTCATCTAAGTTGGGAATAAACCTCCTGAGGAATTTGATTTTCCCAATGAAGGACTGTAGCTCTTTAATGTTTCTCAGGTGTGTGATTTGTAGTATTCCCTCAACTCTTTGTGGGTCTATCCTAATCCCCTTCTCAGATATGATATGGCCAAGAAGTTTACCCTTGTGCAGCCCAAATACAGTCTTTTTGGGATTCAATGACAGACCGAACCTTCTTCATTTTTCAAACACTCTTCTCAGATGTTTTAGGTGTTCTTCTTCAGTATTGGAATAGACTTTTATGTCATCCAGATATATGATAATGAAGTGTCCTATTTCATCTGAAAAGGCTATGTCCATTTCTCGTTGGAATGTTGCACCAGCGTTCATCAATCCAAAGGGAATTTTTACATACATAAAAGTGCCCCATGGAGTGGTAAAGGTTGTCTTGAGTTGGTCTTCTGGGAGTACTAAAACTTGGTTGTAACCTGAAAAACCATCTAACAGGGAGATCCTTTTCGAGCCTACTACCTTCTGAAGAATGTGTTCCATTTTTGGAAAAGGGTAATTGACTTTGAGTGAGGCTCTGTTAAGGTTCCTGAAATCTATGCACAGTCTGATCTCTCTTGTTTTCTTTCTCACAAACACTAGGTTTGAGACCCAATCAGAGAACCTCACAGGAACTATTATGCCTGCCTCATACATCTTTTTGATCTCCCTTTCAACTGCAGGCAATTGTTTTGGGTTTATTCTGTGGAGTTTCTGTCTGAAGGGCTTCTGATTTTCTTTCAGAGGTATTTTGTGCTATATAATGTTTGTGTCATAGGCCTTTAAGTCCTCATAGATCTAGGCAAACACAACAATGAATCCCTTGAATAGGTCAATGTATTTCTTTTTCACGTTTGCAGGCAGGGACTTAGCCAATTTAATCATCTTGGGCTTATCTTTAGTGCCTATGTTGCATTCCTCGACATCAGCTTATACGTGTTCTAAAGTGGGCTTTTTTGCTACATCATCGAAGTCAAAAATGTCTTCTAAAGGTGTCAGACCTCGAGGTATGTTCTTATCTTTGGCCTGCAGTGCCTCTACTTCTTCACTATCTGCATTTTCACATTTTTCGTTCGGATTTCCAATCTATTCGTTTAAAGTGTTTATTTCTATGTTACAGGGTGTTTATTCCTCATCCGAGGGCTCTTCACTTAGGCAGCTATCGTCATATTTAGAGTCTGAATCGGGAACTTCAAACTCGTTCCTGCCTATCAGGAAATCCTCAATCTGTTTATCGCCCTCAAAGACCTGCCAATATTTTTCATTTCCCGGCACTGCAGGTCTGGATTTGGTTTGAATGATGATTTTTTGGTCACTGGGAGGCTTGTGATACACACTAGCCATGCAGGCTAATCCATTTTCAATTGCGTTATGACTCCTAGGGAAAAACACTAGCTCGTATTCTAAAAAGGTTTTCAATAGATCCATAGTGTCATTCCTGTATTCTCTCAGCCTAAGATGTTTCACTGTGTATTCATCATTCACTTGTTTAATGATCAACTCAAAGTATCCATGCACAGTTATCCTATGGGCTCCCAATTTTCTCAACAGATTCAAGCCTAGGATAAGAGCCTCATACTCTGTGATATTGTTTGTACATTTGAATTTCAGGCTACAGGCATGACTTTATGCGTAGTCACTCTCTGTGTTATGTATCCACACTCCTGTTCCTGCAGTTCTCTTGTTGCATGACCTATCGAAATTCATTTCCCATAAAGGTTTGCTCTCGGGCTTAACATCGTTTCGTTCTTGGTGTGGTGCATGGGCTTGCAGAGGGTGACTAATCAGTTGCCTGCATTTTATTTGTTGTTCACTCTGAGTTTCTGTTTCAGTGCACTGTTCAAAATTTTCTTCATTGTTTTCCTCTGAGTCTAGAGTAGCCATTATGTTAAAGTCCATGGGCTTTGTTTCCTTGTTTGTATCTCTGTTTTTGAATTCTGACCCTTCTAAGGATTCATCATTGCAAAGGATGAAGGAGTCAAGATCAGTGTGTACAGAGTATAAAGGTGAATTTTCAAGTTTTTCAGGGCTGCTGACCAAGAATTTCATTTGTGCCTCTCTATACAGTCTTCTAAGTTGGCTGAAGACAGGGATTGTGGCATAGGCCCCATCCATCTGCATTGTACCTTGCAGCTTGGCTCTCCATGATCTCGATAATAACATGCCATACTTGGGTGGCACATCTGCCACTACAACATCCATGACCATACACTTGGCTGGAATCTAGGTAAGGCTCACACATAAATCTTTGATCAAGCCAAGACACTTTACTCTGCTAGAATCAAATGAACATAAGTCTTTGTAGGTTCGGGTTATCTCTAGGCCTAACCTTTCCATAACTACTTTAGGCATCAGGTTGTGTGATGCCCCAGAGTTATGCATCACATTGTGAAGGATCTTACCATGGATATTGAGACTAATATAGAAAGGGGGTACTACCCCTTCCTGAAACTTCCCTTCTATCTTTGGACCAAACAGAAGGGTTGGTTGATCATCACTCAAATTGACAGTGTCACTATTTTCCCCTAGATTTAATGCTTTAAAAATTTGGCCTTTATATACATCTTGAGTGGCTAGCTCAGAGAGTGAGACAAAGATCTTAATTTTTGCAATCTCACTCTCCAAATTGAAAGTGGACTAACTCTTTGGAATGTTCAACTCTGTTTTTTTAGCCACTACCTTAGCAGCAGGCTCAGTGTGCTAATTCTTACTATGTACAGGATCAGGGACTGTTTTATCAGGAGCACTAACTGCAGTGCTAGTGCTACTAGTTGGTTGACCTTGTTTGTCAGTGTTTCGGTTGTCTTTTTCTTTGTCCCTCCCAGAACTCTCAACTGCTGATTTGTTACTTTCAGCAGCTGATTTAGAAGTTTTCTCAGGCCTTTTCTTGATGGTGACCTCAAAAGCTTTGGGTTTGGAATTTTCTAGACCCTTTTTGCTTCTAAGTTCATACTTTTCTCTGACCTGCATGATGGCATTTTCAAATCCAAGTCTGTAATCCTCAGATTCTGATCTTTCCTCATCCAAATATGAGGGTGAGGGCTGATCTTCTTCTGTGGAACAGCTGTGGATTGAGTTCTCTACTTCAAACATGTTTATTTTGTCTCCCTCAGACTCTACTACGATTCCCTCATCTTCATCTAAAAAGTTCTCTTGGAATGGGGGAATAACTTGCTGATCTGATTCTCTTTGTCTATTGGGAGTGGTGTTGTTTCTTCTAAAGTTTTGGTTCTGGTTATGGTTTTGATTTCTGTTTTGGTTACTAACTCTGACAACCATTTTTCCATCATTTTTTGTAGATTTTCCATTTTTTTGGATATGCGGTCGTAATTGGGGTCGGATGTGGAAGCTACAATGTCATCTCTATATGTTACCCTTTTCTCAGCTCTCAATCTTGCTTTTTCCTCAATCAGATTTGCCTCTACACTCACTGCTCCTTTTTGCATGTCTTCCAATGTGTTGTAATCCCTCTCCCTAAGCTGGTAGGCCATGTCAGCATCCAGGCCTTCAGGGTACTTTACTAAAACCATACCTAGGGGAGGTTTCATGTGTGGTGGAAGAGCATTATAAACGTTGTTAAACCTTGTAGAGTAGTCCTGGACACTCTCTCCTACGTTTCTTTTCAGGTTCTTGTATTCTGCTAGGATTTGGAGAGGGTTGGCCTTAACTTCCCATTTGTTTATGAAGGTCTGATATAAAGCAGGAAGATCTTGGATACTATTAGGAGGTAGGCCTTTGAACCATTTCTTCACATCACCTCCTAAGCTCTGGGCAAAGATTCTCATTTTGACTGTATCATCATCTATCTCCATGTAGTCAAAAGAATCTTCCATCCTATCTACATGGTGTTGTGCTGTGGTAGATTCTTTGGCAGTGAAGTGTGGGATTTTTTATTGATAATCATTGGGTAAGGGTACTAGAGGCTGGGGTAAAACCGGGGGGGTGGATACAGTACACTGCATGATAATTACGTGAGGTAAAGGGGTTATTGAAGGCGGTGGTGACATGTGGATGATAGGGATACTAGGACCAACGAAGTCTATTGAGAAGATTTAGGGTGGTAGAGCCCAAGTTTTTGAATGAAGTGAATATCGGGAAGGAGTAGATGGGGTCTCTGCCCTTGTTAATGTGATTACTTTGAGGTGGTGAACGAGAAACTCAAGGTACGGCGGCCCTGGGACAGCACGAATGACCTAGTTCTAAGTATATTGTTTTGAGAGTCTCGGTCAAAAAAATGGGTCTAATAGAGCGTAAAGTCTTTTGGTACGAGTTAGCCTCTATGGGAGGTGGTGGAAAATAGTTGGTCTTTTGGATGTAGGAGTTCTGGATGTAGGAGTTTTCTTAATGATTAATCTCAGGGTTGTCAACTATTTCAGGTGGGTTTGGGTTAGGATAAGCTCTTGTGTGAATGGTTCTTGAAGCCAAAATGTTGTTCTCCAACCAAGCAGCTTGACCCTACTTGTTACTTCTATTATCGCTGATGTTGTAATGGGCTTTGGTCTCCCAGTGGAGTCTTATGTGAACCAAGATAATCAACAGGCCTAGTGATCACCAATGGAGTCTTTTAATCGTTTCGGAACTATGGAGTCACCAGGTGGAAGGTTTAGGATGTTTCTAGGAGGTACACTGTCCACCACAGTGATTATGTAATGTTCTTTTTAGGGAAATCCTTAAAACACAGCAAAATCTAACTAGAGATGGACTGGGAGGGAATTTACCAGATACTTCACCTCTGAAAGAGGATGATGTCCATGGGCTATGCGGCCCTTTGGGACTCTTGTCTAAGAGTATGTGATAAAACACACAATAAAACACAACAGTGGTATAGAAGTTGTTTTGTGAATGGGAGTGTTTAGCGCAACCTAACCGGAGATTCTAGGTTCGCTCCCCGGCGGAAGTCGCCATTATGTTGGGGTTCCCATGTTACTGACCCAGATTGGTAAGACCAAAAATGAGACAACATCAGAACCACTTTCAGACCTCAGGATCTAGCCCTCCTAGGTCCAGAGAGGGATCTCTCTATATTAGCAAAGGTTTTATGTCAGTGAAGCTCAAAAGTTAAGATATTAGGATAGTTATAGGCTCCAGGTTTGTTTGTTTGACTCTGTTTGTTTTCTTGCTGGGAATCAGGAAAGAAGGTTCAGTATGAGACAAGGGTGAGCAAAGAGGATTTTAGGCAAAGGAGGGATGATTCAAAGAACATCGAGACCATTGGGAAATGGAGTCAGGAAAGGGTTTACTTGGTATTCAATATGCAGGCTTTCAGTTGGGCTAATCATATAAAGCATTTGATATTAAAGATGATAGTGTGGCATGAGATGGTAAGAGAGAAGGTGAAAGCAAGGAAACCTCCAAGGTGACCTTCAGGAATCAGACACAGGGAAAAGACATGCCATTGAACAACCTGTGATCCAAAACCTAAAGGCTAACTCTTCAAACAAGGAAACATTAAAGATTTGGATACAAAGGTGAAAACTTGAGATCAGAGAGACTTTGAACTCTAAATGTTTCGGCCTCCAGCTCAAGGGAAATTAGAAAGATTCAATTAACTGAAAAGGATCTTAGTGAGACAGAGACAGAGTTCTAGACTCCCAGTATCCCAATTCATTCAATTAAAACCTACCAAGCACATCTAAGAACTGATTCATTAGTTCATACATCAGCTAGCAACATATGGAACCACTACACTGGTTAAATTAGTTTGAAATTAATCCTCAGATAACACATACAGCAGAAAAACATTGAAGGCAGGGAGAGTAGAAACATAGGGTACCTAACAAGGGTAAATCCTATGCCAAGTTTCTGATGCGAGCCAGTAGAAACGAAATGTAATGAACTAAAAGGAAAACATAGACAAAAGACAGAGAAACATCACCGCTGCTTTAAATCAGGATCCAAAGAAATGTGCTTGTCATATTAAAGAGCAACACCAGTCATGTACAACATTACCTATAGCTTGGTATTTAGTCTGAAAACATCTTCCTTAGCCTATATTACAACTTTACACAGAGAACATGTCTCAATAGAAACAACTTGCAATTCTCAGATATCCGATCAACAACCTTAAAATGAGTTTCTTCATGAATTTTATAGCTGAAAAAGAGGCTAAGGAGGTAGATGGAAAACTGAATTTAGCATTAAAACTCCGAAGAGGAAGAGGGCCAAGGCCCCATTCTATCTTAAATTCTGGGCATTTATCTTTGGTACTCTTTGGATGAAAGAGTGGTCTTCGTCAGGCTGCAATTTATTCTACGTATTGACTTTGATGTACTTGCTGTAATACCTCTGCAACACTCTGGTGAGATGAACAAAAATAGATCAATGACTTTGGGTCTTCCATACCGTGTAACAAATTCTTCTGATAGCATAGGACTGTTGTCAGGGCTGGAAAATTCTCATTGACACAATGTAGACTGAAACAGTAATGAGTATTGTGTCCTTTCTCAAGGGGAGACATTCTGCTGATGTGAAACCTTGATGATATCATTTTCTATGCACTGGACCTCCCGTGTGATTCATGAGGTCTTCGATCTGGTACTTTGCCTTTAAATTATTGGATTAAGGCTCACAATCTTCAATTATAGGCCTTAAACTCTCTGCTTTCTCACCGATACTCTTTGCCACTCCATGAATGACTTTATCTATGAAATCTGTGCTTTAATGGCTCTTGGATAGGTTTTGCAGATATTAACTCTATTCCTTTAATGAGCATCATGTTGTAACATCTTCCTAGGCTTTTTCTCCATAATTCCAATCTTTGAAGATGGTCTTTTCCTGCGTTTTGTGCCACTGTAACAGTGACTGTGAATAAAGGAGGCTTTCGCCACCTGAAACCCTGTAAAACACACAAAAATCGTTAAGAAATCCATGCTGGAGGGGAAGGACGCTTTGATGGCCTGCGGAATGATGATGGAACTGTGGAGGAATGGAAAAAAATGCAGTGGAAGGCTTGCAGAATGGTGGCACAGCATGGTGGAAATAGTGGGAATGGATGCAAAATGAAGAAAAATAGAGAAATGGACTAATTATAGACTAGAGGTGGTGGCGAACACGTGGTGAAAACCTGGAGGACAGGTGGCGCAATACCAAGAAAATGGGAAAAGCGATGAAAAAGGGTGACGTGGAGTATTGGTGGGGGAAACAGTCAAAGGCGGGGGCGATTTGATCTGGACTGTCCGATCTTAGGAGGAGATCGATGGCCGAAAATGCATCGGAGGGCGACTGATGGTGGGCCTGGGATCCCTTTTGCCTTGGATTATCCGCCGTGCAACTTCGTGACGTGATCATTGTTAGATGGACAGCTCCGAATTGAACGGTATCCACGCATATCACGCTGGGTCCATGACTGAACTATAACGCACGATGGAGGGTGGTTTTTGAATAGTGCGCGGGGCCATGTGTCATGCGGTGAATGGGATTGCTCTGGAACGAAAAATACCGCACACCTTCTAAAGGTGGTGCGATAGAAACTGTCAGTTTTCTACACAGTGTTTTGGCGTGGGGACCACCGGGGCGAATGAACTACTGATCGTTGATTTTCGGATTGAACGAATGGTGGATCTGCGATCGAGGCAGTGAACGGGGTGGGCCACGGGCACGATGCTGATCTACGAAGACCGTCGGATCTGTATAGATCGATAGCAGGTATTGCGCCCGATATATAACCGCGCTAAGCACTTTTCAGGCTAGCGCCTAGTTCTCGTGCTGGGTCGTGTGGGGGGAAACGGTTTTGGGGCTGGGGCCGAAAGGTGCTAAACCCGAAATGTGAATAATATGGGTTTTTTGGCCCATTTTAATGCATTTTAAGGCCAAAAGAGGGAAACGATAGGAGGAAAAAGGAGTTTCTAGGCCAAACAAAGGGTGTTTGTGAGGCTTAGGAGGGAAGAAGGGTGATTTAGAAGATTTAGGAAGGGAATTGGGGGGGGTGGTAAAAGGAGAATGTTGACAAAGGAAAAAGGGTTAAAATGGGACACCCTGCAAGGATACAAGGGCAAATGCAGGCCTTTTTTAGCACAGTTTTTTACAATCAGTGAGGCCTTTTCAAAGGGAATGGACAAGGTACAAGGAGGCTTCAAGGATGATGTGTTTTCAGAGGGAAATGCATTCCTTGAAGGCTCAAAAAAAATTTAGCCCCCTGTTTTCTTTGTCAAAAAATTCATAGGGGGCTAACAACACCTACGAAATTGTTCCACAAATGAACAGATTGCAAGAATTTTCACCAAAGAGCTTAGAAGAGAAAATTTTGAAATATTCAGAATGATACTTGGAATTAGCAACATCCATTCATTTTATGGGGGGTAATGATGACACCTAATATTTGGGATAAGGTAAATCCATGTAGATATTTTAAATAGAAAAATAAAGGAAATTAGAATATTAAGATACTTTGGGATATGAATCCCAATAATCTGCCTCTCCATGCATATATCCATGTTCTCTCTTAATGAAAAAATACAATTTAGTTCATGGATTTACTCTTGGCCTGACACAAAGAAACTTGAAAATGAGAAATTGAGTTCAAGTTCCATAAAAAACTCATAGTCTCTCTTTAATTTAGATGAATTCATAAAAAAAAATCCATATCAATGTGAAGTTTATGTTTTGAAATTAAATAACTAGTTGGTGTAGTTAGAGGTACACTCCAGTTTTCACCACATAGATGAGTAATAGAAAATTTCATTTTTTCATTTGAAATTATAAGATCATTAATTTTTCTATTGCGATGGCTAGATATAACCAGTGAGGCTAGACATGGATCCGCTTGTAACTAAGTGGGATTATTTTAAAAATCTAATAACTTCCTAATTCTACTCTCTCAATAATTTATAAGATAAGTTGATCTAGTGGCTTTACATCATACAAAGATAGGGGAAAATTGTATTGCAGTACATCAAATAATTTAGAGACATGGAAATATAGTTAAGTAACTCTCCCAATAATGCATACACAATACTAAAGTATCTTGGGGGTGTACATAGCCATCTAAAAATTAAATTGTTTCTTTTGAAACCAAATATGGGAGACAAGGATTTTTTGTAGATGTAATACCTGGAAACCATGGGCCAGAAGAAATGGAAGTTGAGTGGTTCAAACAAGGAATATCACTAAGAATATTCCAAATAAGGGAATAATAAGTGGAAATATAGGAATGAGAAGAATACAATTATGAAAGCAAACTAAGGAAAATATCTGAGAAACCATTGCAACCACTATAACGTGGATGGGAACATAGAGGAGAAATGCTACAAATTGCATCAATAACCCAAATAAAAGTAATGGATGGAGGATGGGAAAAATAAAAAATATCATAGCCACATAATGAGGTAATCAGGTGGAAAGCAGCTTGAAGGTGGCTGAGAGTATTTTTTTCATGTAAGTGCTAAAGAGAGTGAATATGAGTATTCTTTTGCTATGAGGAGATGGATATGAAAAAACTCTTCCATATATATCTATACATTAAGAAGACAAAATTTGATGCTATATGCAACTCAAGGTCACAATGGATACTCATGCCATCAGATATAGTTAAAAAAATAATATTGAAGGTTTAATATCAACCACACAAATATCTATTGATGTAGGTAAATAAGGATGTAGGAATCAAGTTAAAAAAAATGGTGTAAAAATTAATTTTTTTTTATTCTTTATTATATTGATATGGTAGAATGATACAAAGTTCCACTTTATGTGTATGAATAAAGGGAGCGACTCAAGATCACAAGTGATATTCATGCCATCAGATATAGTTTAAAAACTAAGATTGAAGTTTCAAGATAAACCACGCACATATCTATTGATATAGGTAAATAAGGATGTATGAATAAATGTAAAAAAAATGGCATAAAAATTAAATTGTTGTTAGTCTTTATTATATTGTTATGGTAGAATTATATGAGGTTCCACTTTATGTGTACAAAGAAAGGGCTATTAGACAGACTTATGGGGAGAGAGAGAGAGAGGGAGTAGGTATATTTTGTGTGTGTGTGTGTGTGTGTGTGTGTGTGTGTGTGTGTGTGAGAGAGAGAGAGAGAGAGAGAGAGAGGAGGAGGAGGAGGAGGAGGAGGAGGAGGAGGCTTAGGGAAGTTGAGAGAGATGGGATATAAGAGTGAGGCATGGGGGTGAGAGATATAAATAAATAAGGAGATAAAAAAATAGACGGAGAGTGATTAAATTGAAAGGCGGGGGAGAGAGAGAGAACGGATATCGATGAGGGGGAAGGAGAGAGAAAGAGGTAAGAATATAAGAGAGTGGAGAGAGCTAAGGGTAGAGATATAACGATGTGGGGGAAGACAGATAGGGTTGAAGTGAGATATGGGGAAATGGAAGAGGGAGCTAATGATATAGATATAGTTAGATGGTGAAATGGGGAAAAGGGTAGAGATAGGAAGAGAGAGATACAAGGAGAGATAATGGAGATCTATATTCTTATAAAGAGAGATGGATGGTTAAAGGAAGAGAGATACATGAGATACTAGGGAAACAAAGAGAGATTACAAATAGGGATATGGATAGAGTTGTGATAGAAAAGGGTAGATAAAGGGGATGATGGGGGGGGGGAGAGAGAGAGAGAGAGATAGGAGGGATACATAGAGACAGATAGGGATATATAAGGGATATTTAAATGGAGAGAGAGAGAGAGAGAGAGAGAGAGAGAGAGAGAGAGAGAGAGAGAGAGATAAGGACAAGGATATGTGAAGGGATACATACAAGGGGGAAAAAGAGATCGAGGAAGAAAGAGAGAGAGGGGGGAGATATGTGGGAAGGGAGAGAGAGAGAAAGAGAGAGAAGGGGAAATAATTAATGGGGGGAGAGATAGAAATATGGAAACATAGGGAGAGATAGAAAAGGGAATACAAAAATGATAATAGAGAATCCAAAGGGAGAGAGAGGACGAAAAAATGTGGAGAGAAAGAGAGAGAGGGAGTGGAGGGGGGGGGGCATTAGGGGGAGACAAGAGGCCTTATGAAAGAGAGAGATAGAGATACATGAGGAAGACATAAGCATAGATAGATAATGGTATAGTTGGAAATAAAATGATTAATATGTGTATGGGACTAAGGGATCATTGAAAGGCTTACCAAAGTAAGGAAATTGATAGAGGAAGGGAAAGGGAGGGACACAGGTATGTAGGGGTGTGACATACAGTTGTAGAGTGAGAGGGTTGGAGAGTGAAAGAGAGGGATACATGAGGGAGGTATGTACTGAGGGAGATAGAGATGGGGGAAGGAAGAGAAAGAGAGAGATGTGGCTGGGAAGAGAGAGAGAGAGAGAGAGGGAGAGTACGGTAGATAGATAAAAGGTAGGAGATGTAGGGGAAGAGAATGAAAGGAGGGGATATGGAAAAGAGGAGAGAGTGATTACGAGGATGGAGAGGAGGGAATCATAAGGTGAGGGAGAGAGCCAAAGGGATATAGGAAGAGAGCGATAGGTAGTGGGGGACATAGGGGGGGATAAAGGTGGAAATTAGTGAAGGAGAGAGACAAAGTGACATAGGATGGATACACAAGGATAGAGAGAAAAAGGAATAAAGGGAAATAACAGGTTGAATATGGGGGATTAGATAAGGGAAGAGAGAGGGATATACAAGGGATATGTAAGGAAAAAGAGAAAAAGGGATAGGAATAAGGAGAAATGGATAATGATTGGGTTTGGGAGGGAGTGAAGGGTGGTGTGATAGAGAGAGAAATAAAGATAAACGAGAGAGGGGGAAGGTTAGAGAGGGTGTGTATGTAAAAAATGGAATGGCTGGGTAGGGGGATAGGGAAAATTATAGAGAGAGGGATATTATATGGAGATATAAGGAAAAAGAGAGATATTGGACAAATGATAGGGAAATGGTTGGAGAGATAGTAAGGAGGGGAGAAAGAGGGAGATAGAAGGAGAAATGGTTGGAGAGAGATAAAGAGAAAAATGTAGACAGAGTGATGAGGAAAGGAAAATATAGAAGGTGACAAGAAATAAGGAATGGGAGAGAGATATATAAATAGGGACACTAATATCGGGAAAGATAGAAAGGAATACAGAAAGGGGAGCCTTAGGGGAGGGAGATATAATCATGTGAATTATGATGATAGATATGGAGATAAACTAAGGGAGATTCAAAGTGGGGGAGAGAGAGACAAGTCTAAGAATTAGGGAAGAGAGGAAGAGAAATATGAGGGTCAAAGAGAGTTGTGAAATATGGGGGAATATGTAAGAAAGATCACATGGATGTCATATAATGCATGCACATTAATAAAATGCCTGTGAAATAGGAAAAAACGTCATTAATTTCTTAAATATTTGGCAAAAAAACTTTTCTCTATTAGGTGGCAGATGAGGTGGTTGTTTTGGTTTTAGTTTTGGATTGAAAAAACTCTTCATTAGTCTTCATAAAAAAAATACACATCCATTTTTACAATCTTTTATGTACAAACATTATTTTCAACATATTTATGATGATCCAAGTACATATTCTAAATTATGTTTTTGTTCATAAATTAATTAATTTTTTTATTTTTTATTTAATTTATTTTGTACATATATATGAAATTAAAGAAATAGGGTGTTTATTTATCCTTGATTGGTTGATTTATTTTGAAATACAAAATGAACCTACACTATAATATATGAAGAACTATGGAGTAATTAAAAAATGTATGAATATGAGCCTAGTAGGGACGTAATGGTTGACCTATTCATTTGAAGGTTTTATTGTGTTTATCAATTTAAAAGAAAAAATAAACATTAAAGTCAATTATGCACAAGGTTCATGTGTTATCTACAATCATAACAATTTGTTTTAAAAAATTCATTATTTTAGAAGATATGCTTTATGTTTATGTGTTGTAGAAAAAATAGCATACGAATGTTATAAAATTTCCATATATTTTATTTTATTAATTTTTCATAAACAAAATTTATATATACATTTATTCATTTTTATTAACACTTCATCAAGTTACAACATGTCCTAAAATGTAATTGTGTAAGTACCTCTAATAAAGTTTTTAAGTGATGATATTTATACCTTACTATATGAAGCATTATCTTACACAAGCCTTTATTTTACATGTAGTTGTGGGACTACTTGAAAAAACTCTAACATGAAAGCATGTGACTCCATGCTGTATGATTCTAGGAGTAAATGGTTGACTGCACCCAAAGAAAGTTTTGCATCACATGAGGAAATAGGAAATGGATTATCTCATATATATATGACTCAATATGAGTTGTACATGTGATGCATGAAGGAAAAGAAATCGTGAAAATAATAGTATCAAAAAGTGGTTTGTAGCATAAAACAACCTAGATCTATATTAGCTCCACATCTACCAAGACTTGGGGGTGATCAAATATATTTCACTCTAAAATAGGTTTTCATCTCAAGGTATTTGATCCCTCTATGTGCTTGGTAGATGCAAAGTGTTGAAAAATGCAGTAAGAAATTATCAATTTGATTTTTCCTTGTTTAAATTGAGAAAATTGTAATTTCCACATCAATAGACAACTTGGATGGAGTTAACATGTTTGATCTTGCTTGTGCCACCGTGTTTACTTTGTAAATTCGAGTTAGAGGAGTTAGAGTTCAGTTAAGCATGTGTGATTACTAATTTGTATAAATGAAAGTGTATTGTATAAGGTTGTTTTAGTTTAAATTAGTTACAACTGTTTTTTTTTCTCATTAGACTAATCCTAATCTTCCCACTTTTTCTCCTCCCATCACACCCACAGGTTTTGAACTGGTGACCTTGCAAAATGGAGTGCCTTAAGAGTGCACCCCATCACCAACTTCTCTACACCACGTGGGCTATTAGTTCAAACTGTCGGAGGAAGTAGTGGTGGGTCAATTGTGCAATGGGACTTCAATCAAAATTAGTGATCATCGAGTTAATTGATTAATCAACACAAAATAGCTAGTTCATGTAGAGAACTCGAATTCCCTAAGCTTCGTCAAGATTCCAATGCAGTGTAACATCAATTATAGACTAGTATTGTGTGTACATGTGTTGCATGCATTCAGATGATCTATCTAAGAATTTTTGCATTCCATTTGGGGAAATTACTAAAGAATAGGGGCCTAATTTCTCAAGGAACAACACAAGGCATTGGGAGCTCAAGTAGGGGTAGAAATTTACTAAGTCTGGGTCATAATTTCTCAGTGAGATGAGAGATAGGTTATGCACTTTCATGTTATTCTTAGTTGAGAAAATAAGTTTTAATACATCTATATCCATTATATTAATGCACACAGGAACTGGGCATTTTTGCAGATTTCTCTCCCTAGGAAAAACACCATTTGAATGTGTGTGATTTCTTATTGCATGTCTAAAAATTTTACTCTAAATTGTTAATTAATGCCCACATTTTACTAAATTAGGTTTTTTTCTTGTGGTTTTGATTAAAACTTCATGAGCACTTTCAAATCTACACCATACCTTCTACATGGCATCAAAGCACAATTCATATTAGAGAAAAAATTTCAAAGTTGTTTCTCAAGAGGTTCGAATTTGAATTTCATTGTAGTAGGATATCTTCAGAGCTTAGAAGATGGCCTTCAATGGACTAAGGTTAGAGCATGCCTTGGAACACACCTCTATTTTTGTTTCATGGAAGGATTGCATGGAGGCAGTATTGGATGAAAATGGGTTGCTATAATACATCGAAACAATTGTTGCAAAACCACAGAATTATGATGCTCGGAACCTTTCTCAGTGGAAGAAATATGTAACCAAGGTGAGAATAATAATCTTGTAGGGAGTATTTAATCATATTGTATCAAATATCCATAGAAAATAAACTTTATTTGTAATGTGAAAAGCACTGACATAATTTTTTGAGAATAATAGTGACCACAGGAAGCTAACGCTCAAGGATAAACTTCTAAGTATATGATAAACTTCAAAGAATGGCATTATTCTGTACTATTTGAGTTATTTCACACAATGTTGTGATAAAATTGATGGGGTTGGTGTAATTTTTCTTGAATAATACTTAATAAGCCTAGCCCTTCTAGGCCTCCCTGAGAGTTGGCATGATTATCAAGATTCGGTGAACAAGAGGGGGAAACTACCAAATTTTTATTTTTTATGGTATGATTTGGTAAAGGAGGAAATAATGTAGAATACCAGAGATGGGACTTCATTCTGGGCAGGGGTGAATAAAATTTTTAATTGGATGGAAAGGAAAATAAGGGAAAAGGGAATAAATCTCAATACAAAACACGATCTAGCTAAGGGGGGAAGAACAAATATTCGTCAAAAATTAAATGCTTCTATTGTCATGAATTCAGGCACTATGCCATGATGTGTCCACACAAAAAGGAAAGAAAGAAGACCCAAGGAATGATACCAGGTAAACCATTGGCTTCACAATTTAAGAATTAGCTTACCCTTATCACACGCATGGCCAACACAGTGATGGGGAGCATGTGGCACTTGGAATCAGGTGCATCATTCCACATGACATCGTGTAGATATTTTTCAATGACTTGGATGAAAAATATTTTCAAATGAAAATTGACATGAGGGATAATGAAAGGTATAAAATGACCAAGATTAGTACATTCAACTTTTAGAGGGATTTGAGATCCTCTCTCAGGCTCAAGGATGTCATGTTCATTACGGGCCTAAAGAAAAATATTGTCACTATTTCATTTTTGGAATAACAAGGTTATGATCTGATATTAAACAAAGTAAAGGAATTCCTGAGACACATAACCATGAGGCAGTTGAGGTATATTAGGGTTCATATGAAGAACTAGTATAAGCTAGATATGGAGGATTTTGTTTCATTAAGCAGTAAGGAAAAGAAGGTGAAAAGGAATGATATTGGTGAACTTTTCCATAGAAAACTTGGCCATTTCCATCATAGCACCCTGAATGTTTTATAGTTGAAAAAAAAATCCTCCCTAAAGTATAACTTGAGAAATAGGATGTATTCAAAGGATATATGTTGGGGGAGTACACAAAATCTGGATTCCATGATTGGGAAAAAAAATAAGATCCAATCCTAGAAAGGATCCACTATGATGTCTGTGGAAATTTCTCAACAACCTCCACTGTCAGGCACAAATATTATTCCATTTTTATTGATGAATTCTCATGGATGCATTGGAGTAATAGGTACCTATAATACCAGTGTATCCACTTTTTTTTTATTGTTAGTGTAGCCCCAATATTGTTATTGTTGTGCCCTTACATTTTTATTTCTATGTCGGCTAGGATTATATCGTGACCCCTTGGACTCCTGTATATAGATAGGAGTTTTCTTCCTTTAAATAATCCAATAATTGTTCATTTTTGTGATGTAAAGGAGGTTTCCCCCTTGAAGAGGGTGATTTTTAAGTCATTGATGTATTTTTTCTTCTATTTTGTGAGTTGGTTCCATAATATTTGGTATAAGAGCTTTGGATTCTAGGGTTCGTTGCTACAAACAATCTATCTTGGAATTTTCACTATAAATTTTGTTATACGAAGGTACATAAGCTAAAAAAAACACCATTTGAGCCAAAATCTAGAGGAACATTGTGTAAAAATTTTAGATCTAGGTTCACTATATTTTCAGATATATGATCTTAGGGAGTTAGGGTTTTTGTAGGCTCTGTAATTTCGTCTCAAATAGGTGACTAAGGGAAAATAAGCATAAATTTCATTTCATACATCTGATTGGAATTATGTAAAAATTTACCGAAATGGCACAAACGAAAACTTCTTTTGTATCAAATGTAGAGACAAAATTCAAAACAGTGACACGTGGCACGCCATACAAGTTCACTCTGCTGAACCACTCCATGATAAAGACTTTGTGGGAGATAGGGCATAGCTTTGCCCTGAAGAATCAAAATTAAGTCTAACCTATGGCATTAGAAAGAAGACTCAGAGGGCTACTATAGGACCAAAGATAAAATCTCGAGGATCCGAAATTATAGAGAGACAACAGTTTCAATATGTATATCCTTAAAATAAAGGAAAAAGTGCATATTTATTTATTTTTAAATTGGATAAGTGTTGTTTGAAAAATTAGTTTGAAGTGATTCCAAGGGGATATTGAAGCATATATATTAGTATTCAGTTCTAAAATTCCCCCAAAAATGAATTCCACACCCATTAAACCCTTAGAAGGATCTACTATGATTCATGAAGAGAAAGGAGTGCAACATGATATATCAAAATTACGAGACCAAGTGCAACAAATTTTGCTGTCATAAAGAGTAACAAAAAATTAAATGGAAGCTAAGATGCATGGTTTGAAGAAATAAATGGATGGATTGAATAAAGGCGTGGACAAGGAAATTTTAAAGGAAGGATTGAAAAAGCTCCTAGAAGAAATTATTCCTAATGGAAAAATGGTAGTAGATACAACTCATGATGAGAATAAAATAAATGTTAATCATGATTTAACAGACTCTAATGTTGGATATAAGACCCACCATATTACAAATATCGATATGAGGAGGTTTGATGGCAAGGATATGGTAACATGGATATTACATATGGAGCAATATTGTGATCTCAATAATGTGAAAAACACACAAAATGTATGTATTGCAACTTTATATTTAGAAAAAAATACATTTATATGGTATTGATGGCTTTCCTGTCATAAACAAGTTGTAACTTGGTCAATTTTTACAAAGGAAGTGATAGCACATTATGAGGATACAAAGGGGAACATCTTCCTTAACCAATTGATAAATCTCAAACAAAAGGATTCAATGGTGAAGCACATTCAAGGCTTCCAAAAATTGAATATAAGGGTAATTGATATTCCAGAGGAACACAAGTTTGATTTCTTCATAGCTTCTTTAAAGGATAAAATCCAACACAAGGTTTTCCTTTGGGAATTTGATTCATTGGAGAATGCATTCAGGTTGGAAAGAAAAATTGAAATAAAATTTATGGAGAAAAGTGAGCCTACCACTAACAACTATAAATACGGAAGTGTTACTACTCATAGACTTCAACCAACTACAAGGTTGATGCCACAACAATTGGAAGTAAAAAGAGCAAAAGGTATTTTCTACAATTGTGATAGCAAATACACTAAATGTCATAAGTGTGTTGAGAGGAAATTATTTTACATAGATTGTGAAGAGTACAAACAAAAGGAACACAAAATTTCAAAAGAAGAGGATATACACTAGGAACCAACCCTAGAGAAATAATAAATGAATATGACCATATCTTGAAATGCATTGGCAGGAGTTATCACTCCTCAACTCTCAATATTGAAGGACATATCAATAAGAACAATGTAATAGTACTGATTGATTCAGTTAGTACCCATAATTTTATTCATTGTAAGGTAGCTAATAAATTGAACAGCTTCCTATACCTAGTACTAGAGTGACAAGTGATGGTTGAAAATGGAGGAAATATAAATTCCTCTGTAAAGTGCCATAATATAAAAGTAACCATGTGGGAATATGTATTGAATATTCCGATGATGTCCATCCCAATGGGTGGTGTTGATATTGTACTAAGAGTACAATGGTTACAATATTTGGGGACGATAGCTTTTAATTTTCAAGAACGTTTCTTGAATTTTTTTCCAGAAGAAAATGAAGTTGAATTAAGGGGTATCACAGGGAAGCCAAGAAATATAATCATCTCTAATGCCATGAAAAATATTTTGAAGAAATAACAAAGAGGCGTAATAGAAGAATTATGCTCACCACAGTTTCAAACATCAAAATCAACTATTTCTCTAGATCTACAAAGTATTGGACAATCATTCCAAGGTATTTGAGACACCCAAAAGGACTCTCACCTATTTTTGAGCATTATCATGCCATTCATTTCATTCTAGGAAGTCTTCCTCCAAACATCAAGCCTTACATATATCCTTATACTCAAAAGAGTGAGATTGAACATATGGTTGCAGAAATATTAGAGCTTGGTATAATTCAATCTATTCATAGTTATTTATATGATCCAATAGTATTGGTTCACAAGAAGGATGGATCATGGTGTATGTTCTTGGATTATAGGGAGCTCAAAAAGCTCACTATTAAAGATAAATTTTTCATCCCCATCATTGATGAATTATTGGATGAATTATATGGAGAAATTTAATTCACCAAGTTGGATCTTAATTCTGGATATCATCAAGTTATAATGAAGGTTGAACTCATTTTTAAAACAACATTCAGAACTCATGAGGGTCATTATGAATTTTTGGTCATTCCTTTGGCCTTACTAATGCACCTTCCAAATTTCAAGGTTTGATGAATTCCATTTTCAAACCCTTCCTTAGAAACTTAGTGTTAGTATTTCTTGATGATATACTAATTTATAGCAAGTCTTGGAAGGATCATGTTCAACATGTTGATATTGTTCTCAAAATATTGGAGGAGAAAAAATTATATGCAAAAACCTCCAAATGTTTCTTTGGAGTACATGTTGTTATGAAACCAGCTCCAAAAATAGAAGAAGAGAGAGATCAACACCTTAGAAATAGCCACTTCGAGGGGAAAACCTACAATACATTACATAAATGAACAATTATTGGATCATAAAAATGACCAAAACCTCCTTCTATATATAGGGTTCCATGGAGTCACAATATAATCCTAGCCAACCTAACAATAATAATGTAAGGTAACAATAATAACAATATTAGGGTTATAGGGGTACAATAATAACAATAAGGGGGTTACACTAACAAAAATAAGGGACTATACTAGTAATATAAGGACCTAACATGACCCTCTCATTCAAAAAAAAATTGTCCTCAACACTTAAGTAGCTTCAGATGCTTCTGTATAAAATTATCATCCTCCCATGTAGAATATTCAGTCGGTAGGTTCTTCTATTTTATGAGATACTCTGAAATTGATCGTCGTAGCTGTCGAGTTCTTGTTTCCGTGACTGCTTCAGGTTCCAATATGATTTTTCCTTCCTTATCAAGTCCTGGAAATATTGCTTGAACAAGAATTTTTTCCCCCGTAACCTTCTTTAAGCATGAAACATGGAAAGCTAGATGCACCCGCGAAGAAGTAGGAAGCTCCAATTCGTATGCCATAGTACCAATATTTTCCAACACCTTGTAAGGTCTGTAGTAATTTGGCGATAATTTATTATCCTTTTTAGCTTGCTTGAGGGAAATTTGTTTGTATGTTTGTAACCCTAAAAATACTCAGTCTCCTACATCAAAACTTCTCTTGCTATGATGTAGATCAACATGTTGTTTCATTTGATTTTGCGCAAAATTTAGGTTATCCTTTAAGAGTTGGAGAAATTATTGTTGATGCTTGATGTTATCTTCCACTACTTGAAAATTAGAATTTTATCTTAAAGAAGATGTGATATACGATGGATGATATCGATAAAGTGCCATAAATGGGGTCATTTTTGCTACAGTAGGAAGGAAGTGTTATACCACAATTCAGTGAGAGGTAACCACTTGACCCATTTTGTTTTCTTATCAGATACAAAACAACAAAGATATCCTTCCAAACATTTATTCACTATCTCAATTTGACCATCATATTGAGGATGATAATATGAGCTATGAGCTAGTTAAGTTACCCAAACAAGAAAATAATTTTGTCCAAAAAGTTCCAGTAAAAATGGGATCTATGTCACTTACAATAATCTTTGGGTTTCCATGTAGCTTTCGAACTATTTCCATAAATGCAGTAGCAACTCAACTGGATTTAAAAATTATCCTCCCATGTGGAATATTCAACCGGTAACTTCTTCCACTCATGAAAAATTTTAGGGGCTAATATTAGTAGGTGGGCTAATTTTCCATATTTTTTCCAAAAACAACATTCACCAATTTCCTTTTTTTTGACAATTGATTCGCCCAAATTTTATAGTATAAAATTATTTTACCCTAAAAATAGAAAACAAATTGAGATATGCTAATATAAAATAATTATAAAACTAAATAATTTTATAAAAATATCATCAAAAAGTTTACAATTTACATATTGGCGACTAGTAAGATTCGCCAACATTTCTTGTAATGTTCCAAATCTAGAATGGCTAGCAATCCATGGTTGAAAAACACATTTTCTAGAAATGGAGGCAACAGGATTTGATACCAAGACTGGGATCCCTTAGACCAATGTGTCTAAGACCAAAATCCAATATTTGGGACCAAAGAAATCCTTCTAAGGTGGTTAAATAGATCTACCACACTTAGATGTCCTCAGAAAAGGCCCAATGAAGGGACTGAAACATATACAAGAACAAGATATGGAAAGACAACATTATTCTATAGATTTGAACACATGAAGATATGTATAGCCAAAAATTATCTAATGTAGCAGAAAATGTATATAATGTGTGGAGGAAATAATCACTCTGGCTAGGCAATGGAAGCCTCAATGTGACACATACATGAAAATGCAAAACACTGCTACATGAAAGAGAGCCTTGGCTAAAATAATGCAGTCTATAGGAGTTACTTCATGATACAAAAGGAGAATATGATGATATGACAATATAAACTCAAATAAATTTGGGGGAGAAAGCTCTCAACCCCTGAAAACACTAATACAACACTAATACACAATCCTTAGAAGGATTGGCTACAATACATGTAAAAATGGCAAATCTGCAGAAATGTCGGAGTTGTTGGGCAGCAGATGCAACTCTGAAATTCTTCAGATGGCTAAAGATGATGTGAAATATGAAATAACCTCCTCCAATAGATCTATCAAGTGCAAAGCTGATCCTGGCACTGAAGATCTCCTCCTCCAACTAGTGGTGCAACCCCTCACTACAAGTGTGCACGAAAATAATGCAGTCTTGAGGATGGACTGTGCTGTCTCTGATGGGAGATGTTGGTATTGATGCCAAGATGTGAAAATAAGCTCTAAAATCCCTTCTACTAACCTCCAGGAGGAATAGGAACTCCCTCCTCTGAAAGATGAGCCAAAGAGAAGTGTTGTGGAACCCTCCACTGCAATGCCCCAACAACACTATGTTATACTTGAGCAGAAATAACGCAGTATCTAAAGAATGGCTTTGGCCTCGAGCTAATAAGTGGAGAAGTTGAAGTGAAATCCTCCAAGAGGCCTCTCAAGAAGGAGAGTAAATCCTAAACAGGAATCCCTTGTGCTAAGCAACACTGCAACTCAGCTAAACAGCCGGAGTATGCAATTTATCTGAATGGAAAATACCGAATAATCCAAGATATCTCTCTATGGCTACCTCCTCCTCTTCTTATACAAGTGAATGCCTCTTTGCCAAGGACCCCACACATTAGGGTTTCATCCACAAGGAATATTTCTCCCTCCAAAGCTGCGTTGTCTTCTCATGCAAGCTACACCTCTTAGGCAGTGCTGTTGACTTGGTCAAACTTGACCTTGTCCTCATGTAACTTGCCCCTTTTCACACTGGAAGGTGAAAAATAAGCTGCTCCAATGATCCCTCTTCACACTATGAAGGATATTATTCGTACACATGGGCATTTTACCTATTTTATTCACCTCCTAAGTGAAATTAACAAACATTAATATTTCAATTTGCTGCGTGAAAATTTTGGAATATTACAGTCCTCCCCTCTCAAAGATTGCTTGTCCTCAAGAAAGTGCAAGGATAGACTGAGTTCTCTTCTCCTCTCCCTGTAGCATCCTTGTATGATGATCTCCTCCAAGGAAACTGATGCTATCTCATCAATCATGTCTCCACATTGCTCCTCCTCAGCATGTAAGCCATCATCATGTAAAGGTGAAATACTCAAGAGGATAGCAAAGTGATGTCTAGAGGTCCCCTTGAAGAATGGGATCTGAAATAAAATGGGAGCTATCTTTCCCATATGGATCCTCCATCTCTAATCTATGAGCCATGCAAAATGGGTCACCTTCCAACTAGGTAACTCCTGAAAGCTATCATCCACCTTTGGCTCCAGCAAAGTAGGTGGGATGAAAATCTGCACATGGTAAGAAATGTCGCTTACGCCACGCTGTCCATCTCTCCACTTATGATAAGTGTAGAGAAATTGTTGATCCTGGGCTACAAAATACTTTCCCTTAAGTGGAAAGGTGAAGAACATATCTCCAAAGATCTCTCCTCCAATGCTGCAAATCAAGCTAGCCCAAATATCTCCATATTTGATGAGTTGGAAGTCATTAACATATGGCATGTCATCTATCATATGGCTCACCTCGTATGTAAACAAGTGAGTTGCTCTAGTGGCCATATCATCTCCCATGTTCCCCTCAAAACATGTAGTGCAAAAAGTGTGAGGAATTTCTCCCTTAAAGGACACATCCACACAATCCGTCTCTCTCCCCAACATGCCCCTCAAAAGAACAAAAACAATAGAGCCATAGGGAGAAAAAATGAGAATCGCACTTGCTGCCATATGCAACAAATGAGAAGGAAAATGGTCCTTCAAGTGTAACCAGCGCAGCTTGACCCTAAACTGCAAGAGAGACCGATGAAATAAGTGGCTTCCCAACCACTTCCTTGCTGCTCCAATCTCCTCATAAGTATGGAGGAAGTGAATGATGTAAGGTTTACAATGAACATGTCCTCCATGATGTATATATTCCTCAAGTCCTCCTAGGTAATGGCCATCAATCATGCTTATGGCCTCATCTAAACCATGTGGTCTAGAAAAAAGAATGCTCCTTCTTGGAGCAGCATCCTGCACAAGTATGGTTAAGGGATGCATACATACATTATACAAATAATCATGTAAACAATAATGAATTCCCTTACCATACCTCATGCTCATACAAGTGGAGTAGCTCATAAGTGAGTCTCCTCTCATATCCAAAGGGAAAAGAGGTAGCTTTGATAAATCTCTCAAAGATTCGTGTCTCTCCTCCATCTCCATATGATCCATGCATCTGCTCATATGATAATATATATCCTCCTCAAATCCCATCCAAAAATACCCCTCCATGATGGTGTGGTATGCTCTCATAGAATAAGTGGGACTGAAAAGGAACTCCTCATGAGTTGCATGTAACAATTCTCCTTGAGATGGGAAGCTCTAAGAAAGAAGATCCTGCCATGATAAAATATGACCCCATCTCTGACTGAATATCCCTCCTCATGAAACTGGTCATCCAATATTAGGAAACTGAAAATATCCTTCGAATACTCCACCAACAGCTGGGAGCTCCAATATGGATCTATCCTCCATAGTGAAAGTGTTGATGATCTCTCATGAAGAACATTTTCCATATGGTTGCCCTCTCCTTTGACATCTTCTATGTCAAAGATGCAAGTTGGAAGGCTGCTATCCTTCTCCTACTACTCCTTCCATAGTTCAGTATCTGAAATGGAAGTGGGTGATGCTAATGTTGAGAGAATGATCTCTCTCTCCTTGGGTCTACCCAAGACTCCCAACGTTGTATCAAGCTCTCTCCAGGTTTCCAACATCCTGCAATCAATGATTGGTGTCCCAACATGTGAAGCATCCATCCTCCTCTGCTGATACAGTGGTATCTCCAGAAAAATGTCTCCATGCAATGAGACATCATCATCAAGAGTTGACTGAATAAATGAATGGAGATAACCCTCCATGCTTCCACTACGCAATCCAATCACCTTCCTAGGTGCATCAACCTCCATAAATTAATAGGGATGTGTGCTCCTCATCTCATGATGTTGGGTCTTCTCCCTATCTCGTCCTTGTGTCTCTATGGTTTCGCACCTCATCAACAATGGCACATGTAGAACATGAGTTGTGCCTTGATCTCCATACATGAGATCCTGGGGACTTTCTTGCAAAGATGCAAGCATCCATCTATTGGGAGCAAGGGCTCCTCCTTCCTTTGCATGAGGTACTAGATCAACTCCAGATCCAACAGTGATGTTGCCCTCAATCTTTAAACCATGAATGGGCAACTCTCCAATGATTGGATCCCTCTTTGAAAATTATATCTCCATGCTCCTCTGCTCAAAAGTGTGAGAAGAAGGTTTCTCCTCCGGCAAAGTATGGTGCAAGTTTTCATGCAAGGGTTTTTCTTGAGTTTTCTTGTTTACTGCTACCATGTGAGTCTCATGAATCTTCTTATCACATAGTTTCACTAATGCGTTAGTGAAATTTGCATATGATGCAATGTTTACATTTCTCAAAGAAAAAGATTCAAATATCCACCAGGCATTAGCCTTACCTCTCAAATGCAGTGCTACAACTTTTATGGCTTCATCCTTAGGCATTTTGTGCTACTGCAAGAAGGTCTCTAACTCCTCCACCCAAGCTTTGGTTGAACATGTAGGTGAACCCTCAAAGGTAGATAGAATAAATATATCTTGTTGCTCTCTTCCTTTCACCTCCATCTTGCAAAACTCTAAAAACTGAGATGATCTCTAAATTTCTGAGTTTGAGACTCATAATCCTCCAAGAAATTACCTTGGGTTTCCCTCCTAGCAACCATTTCTTCTCTTTCCATATTTCTTCCGGCAATCCTGGGCAAGTGACTGCGCTGAGTATTAGGGTGTGTAGCTACATGCTCACACTCCTCCAATCTAGAGTTTGCTTTTGAATCAAACCCTCTAGGAGATTCTCCATACTTCCTCCTAATCTCCTTGAATTATTCATGAATCATATGTACAGATTGAGGAAGAAGATTTGTAAGCTTATCCCCTTTTTCTTCTCCAAAATATGGATTCTCTTTCTTGCTTATTGCTTTCTCTCCTTGATGAGAATAGGAAGTGCAGGGTTCTTCCTCTTCTTTCTGCTTATCCCACTTAGGGAGGTTATTCATGGATCTGAATTATGATGAGATAAATCCCATCCTCTTCAATATTCTGATCTTCTTGTACTTAGACTCACAATCTGAGCCAAGAAAGCAGCTTCGATACCACTGTAATGTTCCAAATCTGGAATGGCTAGCAATCCATGGCTGGAAAATGAATTTTCCAGAAATGGAGGTAGCAGGATTTGATACGAAAACCAGGATCCCTTAGACCAATGTGTCTAAGACCAAAATCCAAGAGTTGGGACCAAATAAATCTTTTTAAGGTGGTTAAACATATCTACCACACTTACATGTCCTCAGAAAATGCCCAATGAAGGGACTTAAACATATACAAGAACAAGATATGGAAAGACAAAATTATTATATAACTGTGAACACATGAAGATATGTATAGCCAAAAAATTTCTGATGTAGCAGCAAATGTATACAATGTGTGGAGGAATCAATCACTCTAGCTAGGCAATGGAAACCTCAATGTGACACATACATGAAAATGCAAAACACTGCTACATGAAAGAGAGCCTTGGCTAAAATAACGCAGTTTATAGGAGTTACTGCATGATAAAAAATGATAATATGATGATATGACAATATCAGCTCAAAGAAATGAGGGGGAGAAAGCTCTCAACTCTCAACCCTCGAAACAGCCAATATTAACACAATACACAATCCTTAAGGTTTGCTGCACATATGTACAAAATGAAAATAGAGAATGCTGTAGTTGCTGATGTCTGAAATTTAACCTAAAAATATTGGAGATGGATGAAGATGATGTGCAAATTTTACCTTAATTTAGTTTTTCTAGACTTCAAAATAGATCTTTAGATAACTTTATTTTGAATTTTAGCCTAGTTTGAGTCCCTTATTAAATTAGTTTTTCTTTTTTACCTTATAACTTAAATTATTAACCTTATAACTTCGATTATTAACCTTAATGAAACAAAAAATTTATTAGGAACTTAATTATTATAATTATTAGAAAATAATAATATTATTAAAAATAGAAAAATAAAAAAATTTTGGTCGTCTCATTTCTAGAAATCTACTTCCACTTCCACCTTTATTAATTGTCTGAGTCTTTTCTCTCATTTCTTCATTCAAATTATGTCCTGATGATGGATCCCCGTTGGGATTTGAAACGTCGACACTCATTCTCTAGCACTGTGGATAATATGGAAAGCTCTTTAAGAAAAGATCACCACATGAGTTTAAAAACCAAAACATGAAATCTCAAAATAATCTCCTCCAACATATCTATCAAGTAAGGTTGATCCCTAAGATCAAGATCTCCCTCTCCAGGTAGTGGTAAACCCCCCTCACCTAAGTGTGCATTCAAAATAACACTTGGCCTTGAGGACAGACCGGCTGTCTCTAATGGGAGATGTTGGCCCTTGGATGCCAAGATGTGAAAATAAGCTTTTAATTTCCTTCACTAACTCTCTCGCAGGAATAGGAACTCCTCCTCCGAAAATGAGCCAAAGAGAAATGGTTAGAACCCTCCACTAATGCCCCAATAATCAAATGTACTTATTCAGAGCCACAAAAGATGTGGAGAAGGTAAAGTTA
>JAXQQM020071440.1:0-84986 GCA_034641835.2 Pinus albicaulis
GAACTCACCCCCGAGCTGAGATCCTCCAAGAACAGACTAACCTCCATCTGTTCTGGAGCAGCTTATTTAAGTTATGCTTTCCCCAAAGCCTGTTTCTAATTCTGCGTCCAGAATTTCAGGATGCTTTATTCTTGTTTGCCTAGGCTTCCCTTATTTAGGGACTTTAAATCTGCTTTCTGCTTTTCCAGCTTTTCCAGCTTTTTACCTCTTCCCAACTACTTTCCTCATCATTGGGGAATTTAGATTTTTCCTCAAAAATCTAAATTAGAAATAATTTCTTTCAAGGATTTTTGAAAGATTTTGGGGAAAGTCTTTACCTTTTCCATCACCTCATGGATTAGGCATGTGATCTCACTTTCTCATCTGGTCATAGTGCATACACAATATTTTATTTATTTTTCATAAATAAATAGTTAACCACATCCACACAATAATTATCCATTGGGGTCCACTCCGCTTTGGATTTATGTTCAAATGTCTTATTTGAAAAGCATAGAACTTGGGGGTGTTACAAAAACAAAGACTGAGTTAGACACTAGAATAACAAGAGCAAGGTATGACCGAAATTTCTATTGTAAAACCACCTACCCATGTGCCCAAATTAAAAGAAAAATACCAGTAGTGAGTAATACGTTCAACCCCAAACCCTGAAATGAGAACAAGCATAGGACCAATGGATAGTGAACATATAAACCAGAAAGACGATAACTATGAAGCCACTGAGAGGGAAGGTGCTTACCAGCGTTACCGGCGATGGAAAGCAAGCCCTCATGCTCTCCTTTGTGGCTGTAGATTTCCCATCGCCTGTAGAAAAGCCGAGAAGGCATAAAAAATGAACGATAACCCGGGTAAGGATTTCAATCTGAAAAAAAATTCGACTTAAAAGGAAAACCTAAACCCTAGTACGCAAATCGAAATGTGGATTTGCTGAACTATGGACAAAGGGAGAGTATGAAATGCGAGAATCAGAAATTTTAATGGGAGGGTACATAAATACATCCCGAGCGTGATCGAAAAATCCAATCGATAGGATATCTTCGTACCCTTTCTGTACTCATGTCTGCACGGGACCACCAGATGGACGCCAGATAGACAGAGTTTAATCCCGATCTGGATCTCTCAGGGCACGAGAGTGAACCTTACGCCATTGAAATATCCTGATTAATGCGATGTGTCCATAAAAAGGTACTAGAGCTCGTTTAAAAAAAATATTCGAGCCACACACTATCAGAAAAAATTAAAGTTTCATTTGTAATCAACGTGACAGATAGGATATATATAATATAAAACACACACACACATTTAATTGAACCTTACAAAGTTTGACCTACCATAGCTGGCCATCGTACAAAAGAGTGAGAGGTACATGTGGTTCACCGTAGTCGTAGATGCCATAACCGTAACGAGTTGGGATTTGAATTGAAATCACATTAGCCCAAGGTTGGGGTATGAAAATATATATATGAGTAGAACGGAAATATATATAGTTGGGCTATATTGAAAACAAAAATATATATGTATCGAACTATATATAGTTGCAATTATACACTATATTGAATTTCAATCATATTCCTATAATTACATTATAGGTTTGGAATTAAATTTGTTATTTCCATTACAATGAAATGGCATAGATGTTAATATAGAAGTCATAGCAACTTGGGACGAGAAAAATGACACAGCTAATGACATTAACAGTATATAAAAAGAAAAAAGAAAAAAAAATTGTGGAGAGAGAGAGAGACATTACAAATCGTATCAGAGCTCAGATTATAAAACTGGGCTGTTGTTATAGTGCTCACTGTTGCTGTGTGTTCCTGGTATAAACGAGTATGATGGAGATTTTTCTTTTTAAATCTTACTGATCTGTTTTGTGTAGTGTATAGTGGTGCTGACATGGTAGAAGGTGAGGAAATTTACGTGGATCTGGGGGATGAGTTTAGTACGCCAGATCCCAACGCTCCAGTTATGGCTATCTTGCACAGGTTGCAGCAAGAATTGGCTGAGTTGAAAAGCCAGAATGACAAGTTGACATCAGACAGTAGGGAGTAGGAAAAACTCATCAGAGAGTTAACCTCAAGGAACAACCAAGAAGGCGAAGGTTCCGGAAAGAGAAAGATTGATGAATTTGAGGATGATGATGCTGGTAGGCATCAGTATAAGTAGAAAAGGGAATTACAGGGAGAATTCTGAAAGATCAAACCTCCCTCTTATGATGGAGAGAAGGAGGAAGATGTTGAAGCCTGGTTGCTGAACATGATTAAGTATTTTCAAGTTTATGAATATGAGAGCAATCTGAAGGCCAGATTAGTTGTTTACCAGCTACAAGGTAAAGCTACCTTGTGGTGGGAGGAGACGAAAATGGTTCATGCTATTGAGGAAAAAACAGTGACTTGGGAGGATTTCCAGGTTAAGTTCAAAAACCGCTATCTAAATGAATGTTACTATGATGATAAAGCCAAGGAATTTCATGAAATTAGACTGGGACAGCTCACTATCGATGAGTTTGTCACTAAGTTTACAAATTTGTTGAGATATGTCCCTTATATTAGGGAAGAGAAGGCAAAATTACAAAGGTTTCTGAATTGTCTGCCGACGGTGTATAAAGAGAAAATCAAGTTTGATAATCCAAAAACAATGGAAGAGGCAGTAAGGAAGGCTAGATTATGCTATTAGCAGTTTAAAGGAAAAGATGAGCAGGGAAAAGGTTGGCAAAATAAAAGTGAATTCAAAGGAAGGAAACAGAAACCAGCATATTTGAAGAATTTTGGCAGAGATCATCAGCGAAATAAATTTAATAAACCCAGAGAAATTCAAATTGCTCAGTCGCAGGTGGCTTCAAAAAAAATGGATGGAGACAGTAAGAAAGAGGGCACAGTCAAAATGAAGGAACCTTTGAAATGTTGGGGATGCGGAGAACCCCATCTGTTGAGGGATTGTCCCCATAGAAATATTCATATGATTATGAGAGATCGAGAAGAAACCACAGTAAATGACATAGCACGAAGTATACCCACTATAAGTGTAGCTTTGGAGAATCGACAAGTAGAACATCAAGCTACCATGGTTGAAATGGAAGGTAAGATTTTTGACCTACCTGTTACAGTCTTGATTGATCCGTGTGCTTCTTTGAGTTACATTAGTCCAAAAATTGTAGAAAAATGTAACCTTAAAACTGAAAAATTTCAGCAGTCATGGTTGGTACAACTGGCCACTGGAACTAAGAGAAAGGTAACCCATAAATTGCCCCTAACAGCAATCAAATTAAATGATTTTCAGACAGAAGTAAATTGGAACATCCTGCCTTTAGGTTCATATGATCTGTTGATAGGAATGGACTGGCTGGAAAAGAAGAAAGCTTTAATGAACTGCTGGGATAAGACTCTACATTGTGTAGATGAAGAAGGGAAATCTTCTATTCTCAAAGGAAAACAAAAACCCATTTCGGTAAGGCAAATATCAGCGTTGCAATTAAAGAGAACAGCTAGGAAAGGGCATCAAGTTTATGTAGTACATGTGGAGGAAATAGAACAGAAAACTGAAGAAAATATAATGAATGATTTACCAGTGATAAGGGAATTTAAGGATGTCTTTCCATATGAGATTCATCATCTCCCCCCCCAGAGAGAAATTGACTTTACAATCGACTTGGTGCCGAGAGAAACACCTGTTTCCTGAGCCCCTTATCGAATGAGTCCCCCTGAACTTATGGAATTGAAAATGAAATTACAAGAATTGCTAGATAAGGGTTATATCAGACCATGTGTGTCTCCTTGGGGAGCACCGGTCCTATTTGTGAAGAAGAAAGATGGAACTTTTAGGATGTGCATTGATTATCGCCAACTGAACAAGTTGACCATTAAGAATAGATACCCTTTACCTAGAATCGATGATCTTTTTGATCAAGTGAGATGAGATTCAGTATTTTCGAAGATTGAATTAAGAACTGGTTATCACCAACTTAGAATCAAGGAAGAAGACATCAACAAAACAGCTTTCCGAACCAGGTATGAACACTACGAATTTGTAGTCCTACCTTTTGGTTTGACAAATGCCCCTGCCACATTTATGTGTCTGATGAACAGTGTGCTAAATAAGTACTTGGATAAATTTGTTCTGGTGTTCATAGATGATATTTTAGTCTACACCAAAAATAAATATGAACATAGAGAGCAATTGAGGATAGTGTTACAAACTTTGAAAGAAAACTAGCTATATGCCAAGTTCAGTAAATGTGAATTTTATAAAGATAAGATTCAATACTTGGGCCATATTATTTCTAAACAAGGCCTTGTTGTTGACCCTGAAAAGATAAAGGCTATAAAAGAATGGCCTGTACCAACTGATGTTTCAGTAGTAAGATCATTCATGGGGATTGCAGACTATTATCGCAGATTTGTGGAGAGATTTTCTGCCATAGCACATTCGATAACCTCATTACAAAGAAAGGGTGTCAAATTTGAGTGGACTGAAAAATGTCAAAAGAGATTTGATCAATTAAAGCTCAAACTCACTACAGCCCCTATACTGAATATTGCAAATCTTGATAAAGAATTTGTGGTATGTACAGATGCCTGTAGAGAGGGATTGGGAGGAGTTCTTCTTCAGGAAAATTCAGTCATTACCTATGAATCTAGGAAACTGAAAATACATGAACAGAATTATAGTGCCTATGATTTAGAATTAGAAGCAGTTATCCATGATTTGAAAATGTGGCAGCACTATCTTCTTGGGAAAAAGTTTACATTGATGACTGATCATATTAGTCTCAAATATTTTTTTTCACAAACTGAATTGAATGCTAGACAAGTAAGATGGATGTCTTTTCTAAGTGAATTTGATATGGACATAAAACATATCAAAGGGAAAGAAAATAAAATTGCTAATGCGTTGAGCAGAAATGCATGTCATAATGTCCACAGTCTTGGGAGTAGTGCGCAAGTCGATGTAGAGGATTTGGTGGAAAAGGCAACAAACCTAGATCCAAATTATGAATCCCTCCTAATGAAAATTCAGAAAAAAGAGAAAGCTGATTTCACTCAAAATCAAAAAGGACTGATCTGTTATAAGAACAGATTGTATATTTCAAATGTAGAGTCCTTTAAAAGGGAAATTTTGGATGAATATCATAAACAAACATATGCGGGACATCGAGGATATCAGAAATTCTTAACAGCCCTGAAAAAGAAATTGTTTTGGCCCGGAATGAAGAAAGATGTAGCAGAATATTTAACTAGATGTATGGAATGTCAACTAGTTAAAGTTGAGCATCAACATCCTGCTAGTCTTTTAAACCCTTTTTCGGTTGCAGAATGGAAATGGGATATAGTTTCCATGGATTTCATAACAGGATTACCCAAAACCAAATACCAGCATGATTCAGTAATGGTAGTAGTAGACACTTTAACAAAATCTGCACATTTCATACCAGTGAAATCTACTTTCGAAACAGCTCAAGTAGTGAATGTGTTCTTAAAGGAGATAGTAAGACTCCATGGGGTTCCAAAGGTAATTGTTTCTGACCAAGATGCTAAGTTTACCGCAGCTTTTTGGAAAGGATTGTTTGAGGGGATGGGTACTAAATTGAATTTTAGTACTACTTACCACCCTCAGACAGATGACCAAACGGAAATAACTAATCAAATTTTGGAGGATATGTTGAGAATGTATGTGATGGAAAGGCCATCAAAGTGGGAATATTTCTTGCATTTAGTTGAGTTTGCCTATAATAACAACTATCAATCCTCCATTAAGATGAGTCCATTTGAGGCGCTGAATGGAAGAAAGTGTCGTACTCCTTTGAGTTGGAGCCAGCCAGAAGATAAATTAATAATGGGACCCGATGCTTTACAGGAAATGAAAAGAATAGTTAAACAGATACAAAGAAACATCAAGACAGCACAATATCGCCAGAAAAACTACGCTGATAAGAAGAGGGTACATCGAGAATTCAAAGTGGCAGAACATGTGTACTTGCGTATTAAACCCAAAAAGAGCACTCTTTATGCTAGAAGCTGTGCCAAACTAGCTCCTAGATATTGTGGTCCTTTTGAAGTATTAGAAAGGGTGGGACCAGTGGCTTACAAGCTGGCCTTACCACCCCATGTTAAAGTTCATGATGTGTTTCATGTTTCGTTATTAAAAAGATATGTGCATGATGCTTCTCACATAGTTGACTGGACTGTTGTACAGGTGGAACTAGAAGGGGAGTTTCTGCTAGAACTGCTTCAAATATTGGAGCGGGAAGAAATTGAATTGAGAAACAGAACTGTAGCAAGAGTAAAGGTGCAGTGGAAGCACTTTACTGCTGAAGAAGCTACCTGGGAAAGAGAAGCTGAAATGATGGAAATATATCCATTTTTGTTTGGAAAATGAACTTTAGTAGTTGAATAACAACACCGAGGATGGTGTTTATTTGCAGAGGGGGAATATGTAACACCCCCAATTTATGTGTTTGAATTTCAAAGCTATACATTTGAACTTTAATCCTAAGGGGGGTGGACCCCAAAGGATAAGAAAATTGTGAATGTAATTAAATATTTAAATTGAGGAAATGAATAAAATTATTGTCTACAGATTGACCAAAATGAGATTTATGAGATCACTTGCTAAATCCATGAGGATGGATAAGGCAACTAATCCCCAGAATCTTTCAAAAATCCTTGAAAGAAATTATTCTAATTTAGATTTCTGAGGAAGAATCTAGATTTCCCCAATGATGAGGAAAGTAGTTGGGAAGAGGTAAAAAAGCTGGGAAAAGCTGAGAAAAGCATAAAACAGCTTTAAAGAATCCCAAAAATGAGAAGCCTAGGCAAACAGGAAGAAAAGCATCCTGATATTCTAGACGCAGAATTAGAAACATGCTTTGGGGGAACAACAGCTTAAATAAGCTGCTCCTAAACAGATTAGGGGTTGATCTGTTCAAGGAGATGATCTCAGCTTGGGGGTGAGTTCTGGGAGACAAAAGGACTCTAAGGTTGGGAGGTTGGTCAATTTCAATAGTGGTATGTCCCTAAATTGAATTATGTTTTTACTTCTTATGGTATGAATTGGCTACATATAATTGATGGAATTGCATGCTAGACTTATTAATGCTACCTTAGACTTATTTATTTACATTTTACTATAAGAGGTAGGATTCAAGTTCATGCTACATAGGAAGATGAAAAAAAATAAATATATGTACATGTTGTATGTAGTAATATTCCACACATTGAACAGAAATCTCAGCAGAAGTAGCTTCAATCTCTGTATGGTTGCGGGAATCACACCTAGGGAAAGAATTCATCAGAACCTTTAAACCATAGCTGGTTTAAATCTAAGAATACATATTTTCCAAAGATGATCTATATTCTAACTTTAATCTGCTTTTGCAATTTAAAATAAAAATAAGGTTCATTTAAACTAGGTCAACCAGACTATCATCTATTAAAATCTGAAAGTAAGACAAACTACATTGTAATTGTTTCCTGTAATCAAAATTATAATGGAGCCTAACATATTATTATATTTCATAATGGATGTAATAAGAATGAACTCTGCTAGCCAAATAGTAGGAAAAATTTATGTGTGAGTTCTGAAAAAAAAAAAAATTCTGAGTTAGAAAGTAGGTATAGGTCCTTGTATCCAGAAACAGTATTAATTTATCTGCGATGTATTGTGGTTATAATTAAAAACTTCCTTCCTTACAATTTTCATGAGATTTAGTGATAACTTAGATAAGTGTAGTGGTGCATATGACACTGCTAGTCATTTCAGAATCTTATGATAATTGTATCAAGGCAACTTAAACTCGGGAAAATACCATTATAACAATAAATACCATTTTATATAAAAATTAAATTATGCATTAGTACAAAGCTACTATATAGTCTAAATAGGAATGACTTATTGAAATCGGCGAATATCTACTACAACCATACCATCTGACATATCATAAATGAGTTCTGAATTTATGTGTATACAAACAACAATACTCACAGTAAAGATTTATTTGTAGAATTATAAAATAGACCTTTTAATCAATCGGAGGAAGGGTTGTATCTACTCATGGAAATTTAATAGCAATAATAAAAACTTTTAAATAAAACCATGATCGTAAATGATGATTGTCACAACTAAGGTGGCTGTGCATGACTGTCTGTGATTCCAACCACTATGCAAGACGATGAGTGAGGGCAGAGCCTTCATCAATTCGATAAAGTTTTTTTTATGCGATAGCGATGAAATAAACATAAGTGTGGTTAACCATTAAATAAAATTTCGTTTAATAAGTACTGTAGTTGCAGAAATTTCAAAAAAAAAATCAACATAGGAAATGGTACGAGGGTGCTCTGCAAGAAAATAGACAAGCATCTTATAGTGGTCATATAGGGATGGGATTGCCATGGCAATCTAGACAGGAAGAAACAAAAACGAAAAATATGCAATTAAACAGTGCGCAAACATTGGAATCCCGTGAATGGAATTCGGGCCACCGTAGCTAAAAATCCCAACCGAATATGGAAGGAATGTAGAAAACATGTATGGTAGGCGATCTACAACAACGAAGCAGAAATGAAGAATTAACCAGAAAACGAGAAGGGGAACCCCTAAATTCCTTGTTCGGAGGGACAGAGCTCCCTCACACCTGGAAACAAAAAGAAAATAAATTACGTATTAGATAAAAGTCGTAAAAGAAAAATCGATGTACAGAGGTAACGAAAAGTAGACAGAGATGATAGACGATACTGGTGTGCAACCTGCGAAGAAGTTGAAGCGCTGAAAGAAAATGGCATGCGGGTCTACCCATGACTGTGGAACGATTTCACGAAAGCAGAGTCTGGTTGTGTTAAACCACACAGTATCGTGGGAGTAGGAAGATTTCATTTCGCAGAGTGAAATCCATTAACCGCCATAACAAAGACTGAGTTAGACACTGGAATAACAAGAGCACGGTATGACCTAAATTTTTATTGTAAAACCACCTACCCATGTGTCCAAATTAAAAGAAAAACACCAGTAGTGAGTAATATGTTCAACCCCAAACCCTGAAATGAGAACAAGCGTAGGACCAATGGATAGTGCACATATAAACCAGAAAGACGATAACTATGAAGCCACTGAGAGGGAAGGCACTTACCAGCGTTACCGGCGATGGAAAGCAAACCCTAATGCTCTCCTTCATGGCTGTAGATTTCCCATCGCCTGTAGAAAAGCCGAGAAGGCGTAAACAATGAACGATAACCCGGGAAGGATTTCAATCTGAAAAAAAAATTGACTTAAAAGGAAAACCTAAACCCTAGTACGCAAATCCAAATGTGGATTTGCTGAACTATGGATAGAGGGAGAGTATGAAACACGGGAATCAGAAATTTAATGGGAGGGTACATAAATACATCCCGAGGGTGATTGGAAAATCCAATCGATAGGATATCTTCGTACCCTTTCTGTACTCATGTCTGCATGGGACCACCGGATGGACGCTAGATAGATAGAGTTTAATCCCGATCTGGATCTCTCAGGGCACGAGAGTAAACCTTACGCCATTGAAATCTCCTGATTAATGCGACATGTCCATAAAAAGGTACTAGAGCTCGTTTAAAAAAAAAATCGAGCCACACGCTATCAGAAAGAATTAAAGTTTCATTTGTAATCGACATGACGGATAGGATATATATAATATAAAACGCACACACACATTTAATTCAACCTTACAAAGTCTGACCTACCGTAGCTGGCCATCGCACAAAAGAGCGATAGGTACATGTGGTTCAGCATAGTCGTAGATGCCATAACCGTAACGAGTTGGGATTTGAATTGAAATCACATTAGCCCAAGGTTGGGGTATCAAAATATATATATATGAGTAGAACCGAAATATATATAGTTGGTCTATATTGAAAACGAAAATATATATGTATCGAACTATATATAGTTGCAATTATACACTATATTGAATTTCAATCATACTCCTATAATTACATCATAGGTTTGGAATTAAATTTCTTATTTCCATTACAATGAAATGGCATAGATGTTAATATAGAAGTCATAGCAACTTGGGATGAGAAAAATGACACAGCTAATGACATTAACAGTATATAAAAAGAAAAAAGAAAAAAAATTGTGGAGAGAGAGAGAGACATTACAGAATGGGTTCGTAGGGAGGAGAATGTTGAGTTTATGGCCACTTTGGATAGGATGCACTACTTCTAGTGCCAGGTTAGGGAGCAAGTGTTAGTGTTGGTCTAGCAAGGCCAAAATTAAACCACCTTGTAGAAAAATTGGAAAATTTGGACACTTGGCTCACACACTTCGAAGGGCACATCCATTGCAAATTCCATCCACCGGCCCGTCTAAGAACAATCCTGGAAAACCCAGCCTCCATTACGTCGAATGAATAGTATGCTCTAATGTGTTTTTTATGTATTACTGCATGTATTTTGGTGTCTTTGACACTCTCATTTATGGATTTTGTCCTTAGCCTCATTTTTGTATTTTTGTCACTTGTTGCAAACATTGGTCAACAAAACTAGTCGAGGTGAGGCCACCTGTTTTTTTCTTTGTTGGTTTTACATATTTTTCACCATATGAATTAATATCGACTTACAAAAATAAATGTTATGTTTATCTATTCATTAAATGTAACTATGAATATTTGACCTTAGATTTAAAACAAGAGTCACACTTTTAACATAAATCAATGAAGTTTAAAGATTAACTTTATGGCCAAAGAAATATAAATATACATATTAATTTGACTATATAAATATTACTTTTACTAAAACTATAATGAAGGCATTAGTGTAAAGTAGATAGATGATACATGCAATATTTAAGTTAATTATAGATGAATCCATCTGCAATGTTAAACTTTAGAGACAAAAGAGTATTCAGAATTTTAACACTGTAGATGGACTCAAATATCCCTTTGTCTCTAAATCTTAACACTGTAGATGGATTCTTAGACTTGTTTAGTGAAATGTAACACTTCAGTATAAAAATTTCAAATTTTCATTTATGGACTGATACGATTAAAAAGTACTAACATAAATGACTAATTCATATACTTTTTGTACATGTTATTTGGTCATATTTTTATTCTTGGACTATAATAGTCATTTGCATTAATCATTATTAATTTTGTCACTTATTGTCTAGTCATATATTTTAATCCTAGACTAAATTAGTTATTTAAGTTAGTCACTTTTACTTTAGTCATTTATTATCTAGTCGTATATTTTATTCCTAGACTAAATTAGTCATTTAAGTTAGTCATTTTTAGTTTAGTCACTTATTATCTAGTCGTATATTTTATCCCTAGACTAGATTAGTCATTTAAGTTAGTCATTTTTAGTTAGGTCACTTAAAATTTCTCAAATTTAGTAGTATTTCACTTGAAATAATTGCAGTGACTAACTTTTTTAGCCACCTAGTCATTAATTTCATCATTTTCTACTAGTGATATGATAGTGAGGTTGAAGTTCACATCGAGAGTTTTATCTCATCCTTTTTCCAGCCAAGAATACCTTATGCTCTCTATACTTGTAATTCGTACTATTCTTGCAATTACACTTGGCTTTTTAATTCACAATTATTTTTCAGAATATAGAGTATGCGTTTGAATTTCTTCTGCATGGTGTTGGAATTTCTTTCCACAATTTCTGGACTCTTTAATTTTTGACAGAGGTATCAAATTTGAAGTCTGTGTAATATAATTATACGACATCCATTCCTCTAGTTTTGTCGTAGATTATGATTATTTAATTCTATTAAATTCCATTCTATTTCCCACTTCAATCCTTGATTTAGATCTTCGTTTACTTAATATCCTTCTTAGGATTACCATTTATATTTAATTTTTAATGTTAGATTGTACTCTATATTTACACTTTTATTTCCTCTATATAAAAGATAATTAATACAGTTAGATATTTTACTGTGTAACTATATAGAAATTTTTATTGTTTTAGTGATATTCAAATTAACTCTGTATAATAGAGTTTTTGTTATTTTAATACAGTAAAAATTCTTAATTTAAGTGACCTCTACTTACATTTCAGAGTTATATTTTTAAATCCTATTACTCTTTGCTTTAGAGAAAATGAGATCAGTAATTAATTATAAACTTACAAATCTAGAAATCCCTTTTCCAGATTCTCATAGTCTACTGCAACTATGTATAAATTGATTCACATCAGGACGCTTATTCCCTTAGGTTAGTATCAAAATTTCCCAATTTTGGCATCAATTTGAGTCACATAAGTAAGATATTATTTTTATCCTTATGCCCTTACATTTCATTTTATTTTATGTACAGGACGAAAGCTTCTAGCCTGAAGATAATTTCACAAACATTTTTATTACATGTACATTTTCTAAATATTTCCTTTTCGTATTAGTCAATTTTCGTTTCTAACTTTGATTGCTTTGTTTGTTACATGTTTTTCCTATTTAATTCTCCGATACAATTCTTCGCAATCAATAGTTAGAGATCCTAACTATCAATTTTATCCAATTTCAAGTTTTTCGTCAGGGTAATGGAGGCTCTTCCACCATTTTTTCCACTCTGTATAAATTATCTTCGCACATTGAATTTCAAATTTAGATGATGAACCTACTGAAATTGTAAGTAGACTTTTGTATAATGGATTCATTATTTAAGTATGACCATATTATTTAATCCTCATATCCACTAGAGGATTTTATTGAAAAGGATTGACACATGTAAATTTATACAACTACTTCTTTTTGTCTATATTAAATGTGTGTAATTATGTGACTAAATTTTGATATGGATACAAATGTATAATAATTTCTATAGGGCAAAATATATATATTTTTGTTTCTAATTTCAATCTGAATTGTAATTTCATCATTCAGATATGCATTATAAACCATTTTGTATGTCTATATTATTTTATGTATAGAATTTCATATCTATTTCATGTTTTTTGCTATTTCTATAGCTGAATTATATTTCGTGTCATATTACTGTAACTTTTTCGGTGAAATTTGGTTGGACTTAAAAAATAGGTTTAGGCCCTTACACGGGGTTTAGAGCTTCTATCTATTTGTCCCTAAAATTAAATAAGTCTATGTAACAACACAGAAAGATTATATGTATTCATCTATGGTTAATATTTCTCAAATACATATGACACTTAATTTTTCTGAAGTAAACATTGTACAATAAAAATAATTTCTATAATTTAATCTACCTAAATTCATGTCATAATTTATAAAATAATAGTTTTTCAAAATTACACATCATATTTTTTAAACTAATAACAAGATTGTAACATAAAATTTCACAGAATGTGCATACGACTATTATAAATACTATTTGCCTCCCAACATTGAGCTTATTCCACGGCTCTCCCCTGAGCAGAGACCAATTGTTCCTTAGTGTAGAAAATTGATTTTTCATAATAGGAATAGTTTATTTAGCCTTTCTTTCCCTAAGCCTATTTCCATAACTACGTCCAATTATTTTGGGATGTTGTTTCCCTTAGCTTAGGCTTTGCTTTTGTTTTTTCCACAAAAGCTCCCTTTAAAACTATATTTTCCTCTTTCTAGTTTTATTCTTACGTCTTCTGAGTAACTTTCCACTTTACTAAGAATTTTGTAAAAACAATTCTCCCATCCAATAAAATTTCATTTATTTTATTTTTCTCCAAGGATTTCTGGAGAATTTTGGGAAAGTCTTGGGAATCTGGTACATCCTCATGGATTTGAATTTGTGGTCTCAATTTACTCTGTCTTTATACGATGATATAATTTCCACATTTATATATTAATTTCAACAATTAATATATAATTTCATAATTTATTTCTTAGGTCCCCTTGACCTTTATGTGTATTCTCCATTTATAGAATGTTGAGAATAGGGATATTACATAGTCCCCCTCTAAAATAAAACATCGTCCTCGATGTTTTCCAATATCTTTGTTTATTCTTTAAACAATGATAGTTTTTTTTCTTTCATCATATCTTCCTGCTTCTAAGTACAAAGATCTTTCACTACACTTTTACTCGAGCTACTATTTTATTCTGGAGCATTGTTTCTTCTTGCACCAATCTACGAAGTAGTTCTAGATGAAAGTCCCCTTCTTTTTCCACCTGTATCATAGTCCAGTCAATCACGTGAGCAGGTTCATGAACATAAATTTTTCAATAATGAAATGAAAAATGAAACCATAAAAGCTCCCTTTAAAACTAGATTTTCCTCTTTCTAGTTTTATTCTTATGTCTTATGAGTAAATTTCCACTTTAATGAGGCTTTTGTTAATATTTTTCACCCATCTAATAAAATTTTATTTAGTTTATTTTTCTCCAAGGATTTCTAGAGAATTTTAAGAAAGTCTTGGGAATCTAGTCCATCCCCATGGATTTGACTTTGTGGTCTCAATTTACTCAGTCTTTATACGATGATATAATTTCCACATTTATATATTAATTTCAACAATTAATATATAATTTCATAATTTATTTCTTAGGTCCCCTTGACCTTTATGTGTATTCTCCATTTATAGAATGTCGAGAATAGGGATATTACATAGTCCCCCTCTAAAAGATAACACCGTCCTCGATGTTTGCCAATCTCTTTGTTTATTCATTAAACAATGATAGTTGTTTTTCTTTCATCATATCTTCCCACTCCTAAGTACAAAATGCTTTCACTACACTTTTACTCGAGCTACTGTTTTATTTTGGAGCATTGTTTCTTCTTGCTCCAATCTATGAAGTAGTTCTAGAAGAAAGCCCCCTTATTTTCCCACCTGTATCATAGTCTAGTCAATCACGTGAGCAGGTTCATAAACATAAATTTTTCAATAATGAAATATGAAACCATTTTTAATATAACGAAGTAGAGAAATTTGATAATCTCACTCCACTCCAACATGCAAAGGCCCTGCAATATCAATGTGGTACTTAGCACAATTGTCGGCATGAAATGTCCTTTTTATAAAGTTAAATTCTGAGATCTACTTGATCTCTATCTTTGAATTCTCTGTAAATACTTGCATAACTCTTTCGGCGAGTTTGATTTACAAAAATATATTGCTGAATTATTTTCACCATCTATTTTCACCTCATATAGTACTTTTGGTACTAGGACCAATTTTTCCTTCTGCTGACTCCAACTAAGTGAAGTGTGGCCTTTTCTATTATACGAGGATTTTGAGTGACTTATGTCACTAGAAGTCTGATACTTGTCTTTGTATGTAGTTTCTAGTAATTACAAAAAATCTCCTTGGCTATTGGATTTTATCTATTTCATACTTGCACAATATGTTTGATAATAATTGCTTTGTTTTCTTTGTGTGTCTATCTGTGTGAGGATAGTAAGCCGCACTGCAGTTCAAATTTGTCCCCCTTCCTCCAGACCAGATTCTCCCAAAAGTATTTGTACTTTTTGCATCTCTATAAGAGAGATCAATATTTTGATTCTATGGAGTTAAATATTTATTTCCTGAATTCCTTGGCACTTATGATGTGCCAACAGTGGATTGTAAAGGTAGAAGTGCACTATTTTAGTTAGAGTATCTAGTACCCCCACAATTGTATCATGTTTGTACTTAGTACTTGGTAGTGCTGAATTAATTTCCATTGATACCACTCCTTTCTTCTATTTTCAAATAGAGAGGCAATTTAGTATAGCAACATAATGTTCATTTTCTACTTTATCTTGTTGACATTTTCAACTCTCGTAGCAGGGATTTTGTTACCAATTTCTTCATCCTTGGTGAAAGTATAATTTTATTCAAGGTTGTTATTATCTTTGTATAGATATATGACCTGTCTAAGGTCTCTAATGGTATTCATCCAATAATTCATGGTTCATTGTTCACACTTTAGAATTTTATGCTCTTTACTTGTAACAACCAGTCTTGGTTGATATGCTATCTATCATACAATTCCATCTTAATGAAATATTACATATTGAGGATCTTACAAAAATTATCCTTGCATTTGTTCTCTTCCTCTTCAAAACTCACACTACTACCTGTATGTGTTAGAATGTGATGATTATGTCTACTTAGAGATCAATAATATGGATTTATTTTCCTTCTATGTTTGATTTTTTTTTTTCAAATTTACTGAGGAAGTTTACCACGTTGCTTATTTTTCATTTCACTTTATTTGAGTAAGGTATACTTTTGACTTGTTATCATTAATTTATCCTTTCTCCAGCCAATATTTCCACTTTTTTAATGTATTTATAACGGTAGTCAATTTTAATTCATAGACTGCTTAACTATATTCATGTTCCTTCAAATTTCAATTTTTGAGATTCATAAACTATTTCTACATTATTTTGCAGCAATATTTCTCTCTGAATATCTATATAATTTTTCAATATACACAACCACTCCTTAGCTCAATCAGCAATTTCCAGTGTAGTACTAAATTTTTTTTTCAGTTTTTCCAACTAATTTGAAACTTTGTTTCCCACTCAAACTTTACTCCTTTTTTCTGCAATGCAAAAAATATTTTTTTTATTTTATGGTATTATCCAATAATAATCCTAATTAATAGTATTTATAGTATCCTTATATCCTTTTATGCTTTACCATCAATACCTCTTTAGAATTATCATATCCAATTTCTTGACTCTTGGTTTTTTGTGAAACTGATAGTGGTTGAGTTCTTCATGTAATTAACATTCTCTAAGGATTTGTTGCACCATGATACAATGTCTTTGTGGTTCTTATCCCTTTTTCAGAGCATACTAGAACATATTCTATGAATACTCATGTAACTTGTTCAATTGTTTCGGTAGTATATTGTTCATTAAGTACATAAATGTAGGATTATAGTATGGTTTTTGTAAGTCCAAAGGTTAAATTTTCAACCTTATAATGTCCTTATCCAATTCAAAAGAATGTCTTATAATGGTTTGCTTCTTTTTGGAAGAGGTAACTAGTTCTTCGAGAAAAATAGTTTAACTCGCCTAAATCTTTAGACATAGAGAAGGTGTAGTCCTCTTTTGGCAACCAACATTAGTGCCCCCTCCCCCCACTCTTCATTTAATATAATTCTTGTCTACTTGTAATTGTAATTTCAATTCTTATTGTTCAAGATTATTCACTCTATACATCCTTGAATTTTTTCTAGAATTACATTTCTGAATTTCTTAATTGTAGATAAGTCTTCCACAGGCTCAATCCTGTTGGATTTCCCAATTCCCTAACTTGGGCAGCATACTTGACAATTTTTTCCTTGTTGTTTGCTCTTGTTGAAATGTAAAAATATGTTTAATGGTCACTAGTTTTTATTTTCCATTAATTGTAACAGATTTTCCTATTTTCTTAGTGCAAGTACCTACTTTTCAAGCAATTTCACTATTGCTTTCTATGGTTCCATTCAATCCATTTCCACTAGAAGTGCATACCACTCTATAGGAAGGATATTTGATTGGAATTATATACCATTTTCTTTTAATTTTTCAGATAATTTAGATATTTTATGAGTGACCTTTGCTCCTGAAATTTATTGTACCAGTCAAGAGTATTGACATTTTTCTGGTTTTCAAACTACCTTTTTCCACTATGTTAAGGCTGATATAATTTAATTTTTCTACTAAATAAAGTAAAATAGACATAGATTGGTCAGAATTTGTACCTGTGATTTCAGTCATTACTGACTGATATTCATTTTTTCTGTACTTGATTCCTTTTTTTCTTGTTGTCTCTTTCCCTTGTCTTATTTCTGTTAGACCTTCAGCTGATCGAATTGGTCTTTTTATGGTAGGTAACACAGTCATGTTTTTCGAACATAGGTTTTCATAATGTTAGAATTGTCATTTTCAATTCTGTCTTTTTAGATGTGGTTTACACGGTTCAAAATTCATTGTACTTTGGTGTGTTCTTCCCTGAAACAAGGCACATATCGAAGAACTTTCTTGTGAATTTACTCACAATTTAATCTATAGTGAGTTGTCTCGCCTTAGCTCATACTTTTCTATGTCCTCATAATACCTCTCACTAAGGTATCGATATTTTATTTTCTCTTGAACTTCTTCTCATGACACAACTTTTTTCGCCAAGCCAGTGAGAAATTTTTTTCTCTTTCACCAAAGTCTGACTTTTCCTTGCCACTCGCAACCCACAATCTCACTTTCAAATTTCTTTTGTATTCATATACCTGAAAGTATTTTACCATGTTAAGGAGTCAAGTTTCTACATCCCTTTCCTTCTCTTATTTAAGGACTAAAGAGTTAATCTAATTTTGGAATTATCCCTACAACTCCATTTTCTTGTTCTCTTTAAGCAAATTCTTCCCCAGTCTCAGACCTCTCCCGGTTGGGTTCTATTTTATTCGAAAACTATACTTGGAGGTAATTTCTTTACCAACCTTTTTTTCTCAATACTGCAACAACCATTCATAGTTAGTATTTAGTTGAGCTATTTATTGTTGCAGTGCTACTGTTATAATTTGAGCATTTGGATCTAATAGGGCCACTCCCCTTCCCAATTCTACTTACAACTCTTCTCTGTCAATCATGATAGCAACAATACTTTTTATGCGCTAAATTCTTCTACATATATGTCAATTAGTAATCATAAATTAAATTTTTAAAATGAATTTGACAGAAGAAAATAATTTCCCTCTGTTCGGACCCATAAGCCCAGAGTTTAAACATGGGCTTTGATACCAATTGTAACAGCTCCCATTTACCCAAAAAAAAAAAAATACTATTTTTTGTTCATGGAAGTTGTCCTCTTTCCACATACACAATTATTAACTTGTCTGTTTATTTTTTTTAATCTGAATTATTTATTTCTTAACTCGTTCTATTCTCTAGAACTTTCTCATTTTCCATTTACTCAGAATTATCTTTATATTGTCATTCAATATTATATACCATTTAAGTCCAATTACTTTAGCTGTTCATGTCTCCCGACATATCTTTTAGCATCTCCCACATAACTTAAATGATAAATTGAAATTTACTTTTTAACCTCCATATAACCCTTATTACGATTGGATTGTCATGATACATGTTCCCCCTTATATATCTCTTTGATTAAAAGTAATTTATAACATATTGTTATAAAAATTCCATAAGTTACTCATATGACTATGATTCCCCATGCAGACCTTTATTATACCCTTAAAATAGACTTACATAGTATTATATTCAAGTTATAATATACCACTTTTAACTATTTCAACAATCATAATTATTAGTTTAATTATGATAAACACCCTACTATGTTATTCATTTTTAGCATAATGCCATTCTTTATATTTATATGAACCGTATGAATATATGTATGCAATACATATTATTCATATAATACACACATCCCAATAAAATATATTGCCCCACTAATTTTCCATATTCCACATCATTCATCTCATAACTATTATTCAAATCAATTTATTCAACTTATCATTCCTTCGTTGGTAGCATAAAACTTTACATAGGTTAACGCATGGACCTTACGAATGATGCGTATATTTATTACTATACGACCCACCTCATTATTTTTCATTTCATGTATATACTAACCAACAATACATACAATCCAACGAAATATTAAAAGCTTATATGTCAATGCATCTCATGTAAGTTTCCCACAATATGCATTTAACATATATGAATCTATGGGGATGTTCCCTTCATATTATAATGATTCGAACACATTAATAACGATTATGTTTAATTCCATTTTAGGACAGTTAGGAACTGATTTATTTACAATGAGGTTATACCCATGTTATATCATACCTGATACTATTAACATATTTTATTTACTATTGAATCCCATCATAATTCAACGTAATGTCACTACCTTATAGTTTCAACATATATACTATTGGTCACTGTTATATTTTTCCCATCGCTTTTCCATGGTTTAATAATTATGTTTACAACCATTTGTATAACATTAATAACTCGCTTTATAAACGATGGGATTGTACCCATAAAATATTTATTTTCCCTCTGCACCTTATTTTTTTGTTTTAGTAACCCATTTATTGTTGGTATGTTACACCTACATATCACATGGCTCCGGTCCTTGCGATGACACATGTATGGTGGATATGTTCTTTTAGGAATGGTGGAGATTAATTCAGAATTCCCAAGTCAGTTGAATGTCTTATGAGTTAAATTTTCATTGTTTTGTTCATTCTGCCATTTTTCTAGGTTTTTGTTTTGGTAGACAATATACAAATAGAATACTTCCTCTGCATTTTTGGTTAATGTATTGATACAGATATGAAAGATGTGTCTTTATAGGTTATATTTCTCTCACGTTTAACATTCTCATAACCAGATGTTCCAGTGAACCCTTGTTCTTCTCGTAGCACTAATAGGTACTTAGTTTCTTCCTCCTTTCACTGTTTGAATGGAATTTTTTACGTATTTATATTAATTGTAATTTCTATGTATATACATTCATTTCCATCTACAATGTGATAACGAATTTATTTGTTTTCTTATAGAGTCACATTTGATGTAGAAATCCTTTGAAACTCCTTCGTCTTCGGTGTACTTCTCACGGCCATAAGAACCAGGTAAAAATATTTGAATTAGATCCATAATTTTCCCTTACCGTTAATTTCGAGTTTCAAACCCCGAGAGATATTTTTCGGTTCCTAACTTCTTAGGATATTTCAAATTTTATGAGTTCCCAAATTCGTAAGTCTCATTTCTATATTGTGAACGTATTATTGGGCAATTGTTTGAAACCATTACAGGGTTTGTAACTCCTCATTGAGGTTTTCTAGTTCCCTTAGCTATATCCATTTGAATTGTTTTCTGTTAATACGTCTATTTACTATTAATGGAGTGTTTATCATTTTTACATTTAATAAAATGATTACAGTGAATTTCTCCTCGAAATTTATATACATTTTCATTTTCCTTTAGACATTGGAATTTTCCTCAATTTAAGATTATGAATTTTTCCTAGAATTCATATTTCAATTTCAGAATCATAGTTTAATGATCCACTAGGCACAATTCATGTTATGTTTATATGCAAGAGAATTATATAATTTTTCATCACTGTAAATGAAATTGTATCACTCTGCCATATAAAATTTTTATTCCAACTTTTATGATTTGTTTTGTGCACATACATCCGAGTTTTGGTTTATATGACAGCGAGGTTGAATTTCACATCGAGAGTTTTATCTCATGCTTTCTCCAGCCAAGAATACCTTATGCCCTATATACTTGTAATTCATACCGTTCATTAATTTACACTTGGCTTTTTACTTCACAATTATTTTTTAGAATATATAGTATGCATTTGAATTTCTTCCGCATGGTGTTGAAATTTCTTTCCACAATTTCTGGAGTCTTTAATTTTTGCTGTGTAATATAATTATACGACATCTATTCCTCTGGGTTTTTCGTAGATTATGATTATTTAATTCTATTAAATTCCATTCTATTTCCCACTTCAATCCTTGATTTATATCTTCGTTTACTTGATATCCTTCTTAGGATTACCATTTATATTTAATTTTTAATGTTAGATTATACTCTATATTTACACTTTTATTTACTCTATATAAAAGAGAATTAATAAAATTAGATATTTTACTGTGTAACTATATAGAAAATTTTATTGTTTTAGTGATATTCAAATTAACTCTGTATAATAGAGTTTTTATTATTTTAATAGAGTAAAAATTCTTAATTTAAGTTACCTCTACCTACATTTCAGAGTTCTATTTTTAAGTCCTATTACTCTTTGCATTTGGAGAAAATGAAATCAACAATTTAATTATAAACTTACAAATTTGGAAATCTCTTTTCCAGATTCTCATAGTCTACTGCAGCTATGTATAAATTGATTCACATCAGGACACTTATTCCCTTAGGTTAGTATCAAATTTTCCCAATTTTTGCATCAATTTGAGTCACATAAGTAAGATATTCTTCTTATCCTTATCTCCTTACATTTCCTTTTATTGTATGTATAGGAAGAAAGCTTCTAGCCTGAAAATAATTTCACAGAAATTTTTATTACATGTACATTTTCTAAATATTTCCTTTTCGTATTAGTCAATTTGCATTTCTAACTTTGATTTCTTTGTTTGTTACATGTTTGTCCTATTTAATTGTTTGATACAATTCTTCGCAATCAATAGTTAGAGATCCTGACTATCAATTTTATCCAATTTCAAGTTTGTCGTCAGAGTAATGGAGGCTCTTCCACCATTTTGTCCACTTTGTATAATTTATCTTCACACATTGAAATTTGAATTTAGGTGATGACCCTACTGAAATTGTAAATAGACTTTTGTATAATGGATTCATTATTTAAATATGACCATATTATTTAATCCTCATATGCACTAGAGGATTTTATTGAAAAGGATTGACACATGTAAATTTATACAACTACTTATTTTTGTCTATATTAAATGTGTGCAATTATGTGACTAAATTTTGATATGGATACAAATGTATAATAATTTCTATAGGGAAACATATATATATATATATATATATATATATTTCTAATTTCAATCTGAATTGTAATTTCATCATTCAGAGATGTATTACAAACCATGTTGTACGTCTATATTATTTTATGTATATAATTTCATATCTATTTCATATTTTCTGCTATTTCTATAGCTAAATTATATTTCGTGTCATATTACTATAACTTTTTCGGTGAAATTTGGTTGGACTTAAAAAATAGATTTAGACCCTTACATGGGGTTTAGAGCTTCTATCTATTTGTCCCTAAATTTAAATAAGTCTATGTAACAACACAAAAAGATTATATGTATTCATCTGTGGTTAATATTTCTCAGATACAAATGACACTTAAATTTTCTGAAATAAAAATTGTACAATAAAAATAATTTCTATAATTTAATCTACCTAAATTCAAGTCATAATTTATAAAATAATAGTTTTTCAAAATTACACATCATAATTTTTAAACTAATAAGAAGATTGTAACATAAAATTTCACGGAATGTGCATACGACTATTATAAATACTATTTGCCTCCCAACATTGAGCTTATTCCATGGCTCTCCCCTGAGCAGAGACCAATTTTTCCTTAGTGTAGAAAACTGCTTTGTCATAATAGGAATAGTTTATTTAACCTTTATTTCCCTCAGCCTATTTCCATAACTAACTCCAGTTATTTTGGGATGTTGTTTGCCTTAGCTTAGGCTTTTCTTTTGTTTTTTCTACAAAAGCTCACTTTAAAACTAGATTTTCCTCTTTCTAGTTTTTATTCTTACCTCTCAGAGGTAACTTTCCACTTTACTAAGTCTTTTATTAGATATTTTTCTCCCATCTAATAAAATTTTTATTTATTTTTTATTTTTCTCCCCATGGATTCTGAGAATTTTGGAAAAATCTTGGAATCTAGTCCATCCTCATGTATTTGACTTCCTAGTCTCACTTACTCAATATTTATACAATTATATATTTTCAACATTTATATATTAATTTCCACAATTAATATATAATTACATAATTTATTTCTTAGGCCCCTCTGACCTTTATGTGTATTTTCCATTTATAGAATGCCAAAAATAGGGATATTACATATATGTATGATTGGGCTATGTTCGAGAGAAAGAGGTAAGAGAGTATTCATGACAAGTTAGAGATGTGGAAAGGAACATCGCCACCTTCCAATTATCATGAAAATTTCAAAATAAATGATTTAAAGAAAAATCTCCTCGTCAAAACGACACCAAAGACAACTATTCAAGAAAAAGAAGGTCAAGAAGGCCTTGAGGAAGAAAAATTTGTAGTCATTCCAAAAAAGGTGGACATGAGAGAGACAAATTCGAAGGTCCATCTAGATTTATGCCCAAATAATGACAAGAAAAAGATATCAAGGAATAAATTGATGATGTTAGTTTATCAGCTAATCCAACTATAGGAAGAAAGCCCATTAGCCTAGTTAGGTAAGAGATGTGTAGCCTTTTTAAATAGTTGAGTATGGGCACCATTGTAAATCAAATGTTACGAAAATGTTTGTAAAAGTGAAAAGGTTTAGAGGTAGAATCTGACCATGAGTTTTTTATAAACTCTTGGAAAGTATTGTCTTGTCTAAAATATTTCAATTTGGTCATGTAATGGAAACTATAGATTTGGTATATGGATACAAGTGTTAGTTTCATCATTCCAAGTTCCAAATTAGTACAAAGGTGATGAAATGGAATGTGGCATGTGATTTTCGTTTATTATGAAAATAAATATTGCAGATCATGTTCATGCTTTTGGAAGACAAAATTCCTTTTAGTGGGGATGAATTATCGAAGAGATCCTGAATAATCCAAATATCAAATTTTCAAAACATAGTGAACCAAAGCCAAGTTATAGTGCTCATTATTTTCATTTGAGTGGCACAAATGGCATTCAACCGAGTATATATGACCAACTTATCACAAACTTGAATTTCTGATAGACAACAGGAAAGGGGGCCTACAACATGCCACATGGTATCCTAGTGAGAAGGTGGGACACATAACTTACATGGTAACCAAGTAGTGGCTCACTAGGCAATGAAAATTTTCATGGATCATTGGTTACATGGGGCTAAACAAAAGAGAAAAAAATTTATTATAAAAAACTCAATAAAAAAAATCCATATAAGAAAAAATAATATATATTAAAAGAACATATAAAAAATGGTTATATAATTTAAAAAATATAATCCATATGGATTATTTTCCAATGAAATTTAAAATATTAAAAAATTAATGGTTTGTTTGGAATTAAAAAAAGCATTGGTTAACAATATATATGGTTCATTAAATATATATCGTATATATTTTAAAATAAAATAAATAAAGTTTTTTATAAACTTAAAAAAAATATAAACCAAAACCACATACCATATTAAAAGTTTGTTATACAATATGTCATTGTTCATTGTATGGAATTGGTTGGGAATGAAACAACAAAAGGGGAGCCTCGTGGGTTTGGGCCCCGGACCTCCGCCCTCACATGTGATGCACCAACCAACATGCCACCATGTGCCTATTGTAAATTCCACCCTATAGAATCTACTTAAACCATTACAAGGAGAACATGGCCAAGAGTGGAGGAGGTCGTGGGAACCCAAACAGGGGAAGAGCCATTAATGTTGGAACTTCTAGGGGAGGGATGAACAACATGCGAGCATACTTTTAGAGAGGGTATATTCTCAGTAATATTTGGAATATTAACATAATATTATTTTTTTATGCTATGAGGATTCTTGAACAATCATCGAGGGGATAGATTTGATAATGGAAAAATAATGGGTGAACTTTATTCTCATTTTAACCATAATTTCACAAGTGATTGCAATGGTGCATTTTGTTTTTGCATCTCAAGTAGCATATTTTTGGGTTCATGGAATAAGCCTTCCATTTTCATTAATTTTTCATCATGACGTTCGAGACAAGAATGTGTCTTTTAGAAGTAATAGACATGTTTGCGTGAAGAGTCACCGGAGGAAGAGACATATCATTTAGTGCTATGATTGTTGTCATTTGAGTAGTCAAATTTCAAGTCAATCCTAGAACTGAGGTATAATGATGTATTTTTCCATGTACTCACCTTTTCTTTAATGAGATGAATGAAGTGGCTCTCCCCACTATTGAAGCATGGCTTAGAGATGTGAATTATATTTATGGACTCCTTTATGTTGATTATTTTTTATTTTTTTTCACAAATGGTTTTTACATGCTCTTTCATGAAATTATGCTAACATAAACCAATGAAAAAATCTGCATAATGCCAATAAATCAATGATATTTTTATCATGTTTGGTATCGAATGGTCTTCTTGTTGATGTGAATTGTGAGTGTGAATGATAACCAAGAACAAGCTTAAAAGGGGAGAAGGTAGACTTAAGTCCTTTGATCCAAATATTAGATGTGCACAGTGAAGAAGGAAAATGGTAGATCATGATTCTTGTACTAATAATGAGCTTAGATTTCAAAATATTTCTACTACATGGAAAATAAGGTATACAAATTGTTTAAAGATTATGAGAGGAGATTGAAAAAGAAGGAAGAGAAAATAGAGGATCATGCTTCAAGAAAATGGAGGAGAACCCCTCAACCTCCATATCCATATCCTAGTGAAAGTTGCTCTTCTTCGTCATCCCATTTTCATCATTCTAATAGAAAACATAGAAATTCTTCTAAAAATATTTTTTTAAGCTCAATGTAAATTTTTATTTGCCTACATTTAACAGAATATAATGCGTAAAATCTAAATAATTGGACTAGCCACATTGAAGTGTATTTTCAAATACAATAGATCACAAGAGTATGATGAAGACCTAGTTAGAATGTCTTCAAATAAGAGGCACCACTCTCACATGGTGGGAGAGAAACTTCAAAGGTAGCAAGCATGTGGGTAAAATATTTTCTTCTTAGCTAATTTTTTTTTTTTCTTTGTTAAAAAATTTATCCATCGGTCTATCGATAACTCCATAATAAAATTAAAAAATTTGTGCACAAGGTAAAGGTCATAATGTTAAAATTTTCATAGAGGAATTTAACAAGTACTGAATTGCACATTCCTTTATATTCACCTAATACTTTGATGAATTATATAGGTTCTTTATATAGTTATATTTATAATTCTTTGTTATTTTTTGGTGCTTTCACGCTCTTGATTCATCTAGTGTGAAAGTCATTCACTTCTTAAAGTAGGGAAAATCATGAACAAGGAAATTTCGATAAGAAGACAGCGTTGACAACAAGGGAAAATAAATAAAAATCCCTCTTGCACTCATTATGAGAAAGAAGGACATGATGAGGATAATTGTTGGAAATCGCGTCCAAAATTGAATCCAAAGAGGAATGGCATGGAAGAGAAGAAAAAATCATTGCTACCATGCAACAAGACAATGGATCTAATTTAGACAATGAGGTGAAGGTCATAACTATTGAGTTTGCAAGCGTTGGGCCCAATTAACCTTGGAACTGATCATGTGATGAGTTGAGGATCACAAACTTGTTAGATTGGAGGTGATGGACCAATTGACTTGGGTTTTGATTCAAGCCATGATTGAAATATTGTAGTAAGTTTTGTATGAAACATGAGAAGAGCACAAAATAATACATGGCTCAAATAACTTGATGAGATCAACCCAAGCATTCAAGCAAATAATGTGAGTTGTGAAGTCTTCTACAATAATAAGAAAAGGAGAAGAAGGATTACAACTTTATTTAAGAGCCATGGATGACGCCTTTGAAAATTTTAATAGAAGCAAGGCTTTGCGAAGCCATCATTAACCGCTTAAAAAATCATAAACTAAGGTAAACTTTTAATTATTCATCATCTTCATGTTCTCATTATGTTGATGATTTTAGGGCATTTTAAGAGCACACTACAAGGATTGGTTTGGATTCTCAAGAAGAAGATGGGATACAAAGACAAGGGTAGAGTTAAAGGCCAAAGCATTGTTAATCCCATCCAAGTGGTGTACCTACCCCGATATGTAGGATTAGACCATGTTAGAAAGGAAGAGATAGAGAATATTTAAGTGACAAAGTCCCCATATAGGGAAAATCATCACCATCTTCCAAAGGATACCGAAAATTTCAAAGGAAGAGCTAAGGCCCTCTCTCCACTCTAGAACCACACAAAATATAACCATTCAAGAAATAAGTTCAAGAAAGCTTCCCACAGAAAAAAAGTTATTATAGCCATTGCAATAAAGGGTGGACATCGAAAGATAAAGGTTGGAAGATCCATGCATCTATGCCCAAGGAAGAAAAAATAGCACCTATGAAGGATCCAATCAATGAAGAAATTAAACAAGGAAGCCAACAATGGAACAAAACCAATTAGCCGGTTAGATAAGAGATGGGTATTCTTTAAGTAGTGTAGAATGGACACCATTGTAAATCACATGTTACGAAATTTTTATAAAAGTGATGAGGTTTATAACTTCACTTATGAATGCAACATGATGATACTGGCCTTTAGTTGGTTAACATGCGTTTATGGTTTTGGCTGTAAAAAATTACATGAGTGTTCTATAAAATCCTAACTATAGCCTTTTACTTGAAATCTTGCAAGTTGAAAAATGTATTGGAAACTACATATTTCTGCATGCATATAGTTGTCATTTCATCATTCCAAGTTTGGAAGTACAAAGTCAAGGAAAGGGAAGGTGGCTTGTTAGAGGAATATTTTTATCTGGATCAAGTTTATAATTTTAGAGGACTTAAAAAAAAATTTCTTCAAAGGAGGAATGATCCAAGTGGCCCTAAAATAGTTCCAAAATAAAGTATTCAAAATGCCATCAGCATAAATACCAAGTTGTAGTGCTCATTGTTGTGATTCCATTGGTGTAAATGATACTCAAATTCTGAGTCCGTATGACCAACTTATCGCGGTTTGATGTTTGAGATGAAAAGTAGAAAGGTGGGGCCCACAACATGCCTACATGGTGTCTCGCATGGTTAGACCCACATCTTACATTTCAATCAAATAGTGATTTACCAAATAATGACACTTATTACTAAATCATTTGTTCCTTTCGTCCTACAAAATACATACAAAAAATGTTTAAAAAATACCATAAAACAAATCTATACAAAATATTGACAAAAAATATATATATTAAAACATATAAACTAAAATGGTTATATAATATTAAAAATGAACCCATATTGATTATTTTCTTCAATGAAATTCAAAATATTGAAAAAGGAATGATTCATTGGGAATTAATAAAACATTGTTTAAATATATATATATATATATATATAGACACACACACACACACACACACACACACGCACACACACACATTTGAAATTAAAAAAAAAATTTCCTATAAAACCTAATTAAATACAAATAAAAACTATATATCATATAAAACATTTATACCATATGTCATGGTTCATGGTTTGGAATCTTGGTTGTAATCTAACCACCCTAAAGGGGGATGTACACGGTTTGGACTCCAAGACTTTTGACACCAAAAACATGCCGTAATGTGGCTATTCTAAATTGTAACCAACACACACTAGTTAAAACGTTGCAAACCGTCCATCAAACACGGAACCGAGTGATAAGGCATCAGGTCGAGAGTTAAGGAGGTCGTAAAAAACCCGTGAATAAGGAGGAAAAGATAAACATTGAAATCCCAGAGGTTCAAAGCATGTGAGTACAATTTTATTATAGCGTATAGTCTTAGGGAATATTCCATAGAATTTTCCTTTTTGATGTTGTGAGGAACCTTGAAGATTTCCCGAGGGGCCGAAATTGATAGTGGAAGAATGGGGTCAACTTTATACTCATTTTAACGAAAAATCCAAAAGGATCATACTGGTGCATTTTATTACACTGAAAAGTATATTTCAGCGTCAGAGAAACTCCGCCATCTTCATTAATTGCTGGGCATAACTTCAAGACAAAAATGCACCCTAAAAGTAGGTCATGTTTACAATCAAAAGTCTCAAGAGGATGAGACAAACTTGCTAGTGTTGGTGGATTGCTGTCATCTAATGGGCCTAATTTCAAGTCACTTCTAGAAATGGACATAATGATTTATTTTTTGATGTAATTTCCTTTCTTATTGTATATGAGATGAATGGATCAGCTTCCCGCTATTGAGCAGTGGCCTAGAGACATAGTCCACATTGGACAAACTTTGGTATCAAACATTGTGTATCAGACAGGTATCTCACATTTCTTCTTCTCTTAAGTGTTTTCATACATTTTTTACATACTTTTCATTCAATTATGCTAACATCAACCAAAGAAATTATCTGATAATGTGACATGTTGGTAAATCAGTGATATTTAAAACGTACCATTTGTTGTAATACAAAAGTTAATGATAAAGCATATTTAGGTTTTGTTACTAAAAACTAAACCCATGAAGGAATCAACTTCAGTGAGCGTGTTAGGAGAATATCATCTGTCAGAGTTCGACACAATTTACCTCCTTATGTTCATTTGTCAAATAACCGGAGTGAAAAAAGCAGGTTAATAGAGAACATGGGAAGAAGGAGTCCTAGAAGAACTCTTAGATAACAAGGAGTAGAGAAGTCAATAAAGGTTAAATGTTTTAACAACCTCTCAATAGAAAGAAGTCAAAATCAAAGTGGAAATCGAAAATATTTCAAAATCGTAGGAAAAGAATCAAAGTTTGCAAAAGATAGAAAATGGGGATTTAGGCAGACTATGTCGAAAACTAGATCATCCCATATACCTTCACCAATTACAATTATTTTTTAAAATGAGTCTCGTTTTTAATTTGTAGGCAAGTAGGAAACAATGTAACATCCGGATTGTCTTTTCTCAACTCCTTCTTCATAGTAGAATTACCTTTCTAAATTTGTGGAGATTAAAAGGGAAAATGAACTTGAATTCAATGGGTTACACTAAATTCTCAAACCAAAATCCTTATATATAATAGGTTACTTTATCCCTAGATGTTGAAAAACAAAACTTTCAATTAGATTTTCTATAACTAGATGTCCCATGTGCAAAGGCTACTTAAAGTTTTAAAACCTTTGTATTTTCTTTTCAATACATTGCAGATCCATCCAATTGGTCGGATACATATTCATAGAAAAAAGGGGATATGACTTATTCTAATTTAACTAGTCCTCCTATGAGTTTGTCTAAAATTGACAATTTATTAAATAATACTATCAATGTAGTTAAAAATGGAAATAATGCTCCATTATTGCCAAACAAACTAGAATCAAAATATTTGGAGGATGTATTTATTAATTTTCAGCTGTATCCGCATGATATTACCGCGACGTTAAGGAGATGATAAGAACAAGAATACATATATTAAATCTATGTGCAAGAGGCTAAAGAACAAAGAAAAATCAATTGGAGAGTTAGAAAAACAAAAATAAGTGATCTTATCGTTGATAATTGAGAAAAAATTGTAGATATAGAAGATGGAGACATATATGGAATAGATATTGAAGGCAAGAGAGGAAGCGGAAATTAGATTTTCTTCTATGCTCAAAATGGCCTTAGCAAGAAATGATGCAAGAAAGGAGTTTATAGAAGCATTTTCTATATTAAGCTTTAATAATGAAGATTACTGAAAATAAGGAAAGCATTATAATGGTTTTCTAAAAAAAAAAACTGGAGCATTGCATTAGTTACTGAAATGCACAAGTCCTCCAAGTAACAAAAAATAGCTTGAACAATATATAATTTAGGCAAACAGCAGTAATGTTTAATTCAAGCAAAGAAAATAATTTGGATGAAAATAATCTCTTATGTATTTTAAATTTCAAAATCAATTCAAATAATGGTTGAACAAGAGGAATTATGGGAGGAAATATAAAAGCTCAATTGATGAAATGAAAGCTGAAATCCTAAAGGCCTAATTAAGCTAATAATATTATCATTTTTTTTTATTCAAAAACAAAGGAAGAGTTGGAATACATGGGTATTCATAACGGGATCTACATAATCATACAAACTCCAAATTTTTTTACCAAGAAAAGTGTAATGATACTGGGCTGTAAGAAAATTATGACTCTATGCAAGTCTGAATCGACAAATTCAACAGAAATTCTCTCGCTTTATAGGAAAAGGGCTTACCTTCCTTAAAAATTTGTAGGAAATGGTAGATAAGGATGAACATAAAATATTTTTAAATAAAGTTGCATTAGATAAATCAAAATTTGTTGAATAAGAAGGCGCTTTGAGTGGTAAAACTCTCTTGGAGAAATTATCTGATGATTTGTTCATATGTTATGATGTACAGATTATTCATATTTAAACCAAACTTTCTTAAATATGCTAACGAAGATGAATCTTATAGAAGACTGCTTTTTTTTTTTAACTTATAAAGTAGGAGAATAATGGTTTTGTAAATTTATAAAGTAGGAGAAGAATGGTTTTTTTAACTTATACAAAAGAGGAGCGTAATGGGAACAACTTTGATCTCATATCTTTAACTTTTCATTAAACATACTTACTTGAAAATAGGAAATATTCCAACACGAAGATAAAGGAATATCCAGATTTGAAGGAGCTAAATTGGAGCACATTTAGATATTTTGGAACCAAATTCATAAATAAAGGATATTTGGAGAAAATAAAAACAAAAACTTTCTATTTTAGTCAAATTTTCTTGAGATTATTCAAACTTTATGTTGGGTAAAAATTTATTTTTCATTGTAACCTTAGAAGATAGGATTTGTTGTAAAGGCTCTATATATATTATATTTTGATTGGTAAAGGTTTATTCCTTGACCAGAGCTTGGATATTTTTTTGTTAATAGCTAAATATTTTCGGTTAATCAAGGAGTTTTGTTTTCAGCTTATGATATCATTTCATGTCGTATTTCCAATATTTCATCATTTTTTTTCTTCAATACATACTCTGGATTATGGATAATTGGGAAATTTTAGGCTAAATATCAGCCTCATTGATCTCCCCTAGAAAAATTATGTTTAATATTACTACTACAAAATGTTTTTTTGTTCTAAATTTATTTTGGAATAATTAGATTGTTGCCTTCCATACACTTCCCGTATATTTTAATGTATGTTACGTATATTTTTCCATGTTTCTCCTTTTTTCTCATTAGACCTTTAAGTATTCAAAATTGATACATATAAATATAATGTTTTCTTTATTATTTTATCATCATCTTTAAGGATATTGTATGGTGTTACTATTGGAAATAAACACTTTGAATAATCTTTAAAAGGCTAAGTACATACTTAAATAAGGGGTTTTATCCTTTGAACCATCCATTATTAAAGCACATAAACTTCATAGATTCTTTGATACAACTTTTAGCTAGAATTGTTAAAAAGGGACAACAAAACTAGTTCATGTTACTTTTTTCTTTGTAAATATGATATCCTTGTTGTAAAGAATCCATTCACTTCTACCTAATTTTACTAGTTTCTTTAGAAATATTCTCATTATCATCCTTGTAGCTCCTTAACTCAACTCTTTAGAATTCTAAGAGTATAAATGTAATCATGCAATAATTTCTCTCTCCTTTTCTACATTAACTCATCATGCCCATTTTGAGACATATCAATTCTATATTATACCATTCTACTGCTCATTCATTTTTCTCTGTTTCCTATAGTTTCTTCTTATGTGCTATAATACACATAAAAATATTACATCTAATCAAAATACAAATAATAATATCTACCATCACCTTGACTCAACTATAATAATCACGTTGATATGTGGCTATCTAAAGCACCAATTTCAAGCTAGCATGCTTGTTAAACAACAAGATTATCAAGATAAATAATTTCCATCCATAAATTAGTTGAAAAATCAAATGCTACAAAAACAACAACAACACAAAATTAATATAGTTATCATAATTCTAATCAAGTTTGAAGAATTCAACCTTCTCAAACCCATAGTCCAAGTGTTGAAACTTGTTGTTCTATTGTGACACTATAATAAAACTGAAATATTAACTCCAAAGGTCTAGTATTTGGAACCTTTAGCTCTGATACCACCCCATAATTCTCCCTCCCACCCCAAGCTCCACCTAGGCTAAAATGGGAGGTGTTAGTTTTCTCTTACCAAACTTCCATGGTTTCACTATGGAAATGGGGGTTAAAAATTTTCAATCCTCTCCAAAGTTAATGGAATTAAATTTGAATAACATCATTGAGTTCAATCATTCAAGCCTTCTGATGATACACATTTTATTAGATTTATATCATATAAAAATATTTAAGCAGCGAAATTCACCATTTAACTCTTTCCCACAAAGGATAGGGCTACCATGTGGAACTTACACACATTATACATGCCCTTTCCATGTCAAATATGATTCCCATCTATCACTTATTCTACGTCTCTAGTGTTAAGGCATGGCACACGCTACATTGGCCTCACTTACCTCTTAATCGACCTAACCTCGTTAAAAAAAATTTACCGCGTAGATAATAAATAATTACCAAGAAGAAAAACATAAAATAACCAACAACAAGACACATGAACAATTCACACAATATTTTCCCTAGAGAACCCCCAACTTCACTCGAAACCGACCCTAATGAAATTTCAGTATCCTTGGCGAAAACCCCGGGCAATCCCGCAAAGTGAGCCTTCATTGCTCATCTCCATAGCCTTATCATTACAACAAAGTACTCCTAACTCTTTTATATGTTCCATTTATATGATATACGATGGCGTAACACCATGGATACACACACCATGTGCCCCAAAACCACTATTGTTCAACCTTTTAAACCTTCACTCTAACCCCGAGTAAATTTTACCCTCAACAAACCCCCCACCACTATTAAAATTTACTTGGGTTCCTTGACTAAATCTAGCTAACCTTTCCAAGTGAGCCGGGGCCGTGACCCCGATAACTCTAGCCCTTACCCCCAATTGAATTTTTTATACCGAGGATATCACTTAACCTCAAATTCCCCTATAACTTAGGTCTAACCTAGAACTTACCAACGATTATCCAAGAATATGCATGCAATGCCAGGTTTGATAAAAGTATGCCCATTTACATATAATATAAAATATGAGCTCTATTATAATATTTTTATTTTTATATTTTTCCCGGCGTTTTGTTGCTCGTCGATCGACGCATCCATGCGACCCACCGGATCCCTCCTCCGTCATCATTCTTATCTCTAACTTATCTCCACACATGTATTAAACATGTCATAACTTGCAAACATATTTCTTCCTTTTACACTTTATATTGATCATGTCTCTTTGTTGATCCGTTCTGAAAAGATGAGAAATTCACTTATTTCGACCATTAAAATATTTTCAGGTCCTAATAACCAACTCTAAAACACTATAAAAATAGATATTTTTAGAGAGTCTAGATTAACCTTAGAAACAAAGGATTCCCTCTAAATCCAAAGCCCGGACAAGGCCTCTAATACCAATTGTTAAAAAAATTTACTACAAAGATAATAAATAATTACCGAGAGGGACAACCATAAATAACCAAATAAAGACACATGAACAACACACAAAATATTTTCCCTTAGAAAACCCCAACTTTAGAAACCCACGGTAATGAAATTTCATTATCCTTGGATAAAACCCTATTTTAACTCCTACTTCAATCCGTTTCTCTACCGCTCGCCTCACATCAGTCTTAACATTATAATGAAATATTCCTAGCATTTTATAGGTTCCATTTACATGCAATACCATGTAAAAACCATGGGTATGCAATACCACATAACCCGTAACCACCATTGTTTAACCTTATCAACCTTGACTAAAACCTCGAGTCAATTTTAGCTAACACTTCATGTAATCTATGAATTCCCATTTTTATCCAATCCAATGGATATCTGGGTGTATAAGATATTTACACTTGGGAAATATCCAAATCCTCGACCTATAAAATATATCCATATCAACGCACAAGTTTGGGCCTAGCCCACATCTCAGACTTACACTTAAAAAATCACATACCCTCAAAATAAATTCCTATCAATGCACAAGTAGAGGTATGGCCCACATCTAAGTCTTTGAGCTCGTAGACAAGAATGCACCATCAAATATCTTGGACCTCCAAACCTCCATACTTATATAGTCCTTATGTTACTTTTCAAAAATGGGCCCCAATTCTAAATTGGACTCTATGTATTTGTTGCACAAAACTTGCAAATGCCTCAGTATGTTTCCTATCGGCCAAACCCATGGATAGCCTTAACTTATTCTGGCTCTGCATCTGTGTACACTAAAATTTACTTCCACACAAATTCACCATCACAATTTTCCAAACATATGAACTCCGTATATGTTCCAAACTCTTAAATACAAGGTGATTTTTCCTTGTAACCGAGATCAATTATATTATCCTTAAAGTATGATTGCACCTAATTTTTTTAGAACCACTAGAATTAAAATTGATACATCAACACAATGAACTTCAAGTATTGGTAAAAATAGAACACGTACATGATAATGTGAAAATTCCTTCGACAAAGGTATCATGTTCAATCCAAATCCATGGTTACTATACTTCATAGTTCCAACTACAACAAATACGTTTAACCTATGCAACACATTTCCTAAACATTTTCATCATGCCTTCAAATACATAATATCCATAAAGGATGAATTACATTAATTGCTCCAATATTAACTAACACAAAAAATCAATTGCAATATAATAGATCTCCATATGATCTCACAATAATTGAGATAATGTTCATTTACAAAAAAACTCTATAATTCTCAATATAAAATCCTTTTGTACTTCATCAGTTAAACCAAGTAGAAATTTTACACACACCATAGCAGCTCAATTGAATTTTTAATACCACCAAAATTCATACAAACAACGAAGAATATATTAACCACAAGGATCTACAATTCTCTCATATTCTAGGCACAATCATGAAATACATATCATTACAACACATTCAAAGAATACTATTCCTATATTAACAATGTTGATACATTCTTCATTATATAACAACAACATTTTCCATTCAAGTGAAACAAACCTACACAAAGGTACAAGTAAGAAACATATCTTAAGAGTTAAATTACTAAAAGGCTTGAGGGATGGCTTTAACTTCCTCTCAACAATAGGCCAATTTCATTGTTTTCTTTCTTGTGCTTAATCACTCTCGAGTCTTCATTTAGAGTATGAGCACTAATGTGCTAAAGCGAATTTCACAAAAACAACTAAGAAATACTTTAATTAGTGGAATTTTGAGGTCTAAAATGGGGCTTTGAAGAAATAATAAAGAAACTTGTGAATTTTCAAAGAAAAATAAAGAAAATAATTTTTATTGGATGCATTTATCCTTGAAGGTCTGCTTCACAAATTTCAAGAGAAAACTCTTGCTGGAAAAAAATTAATTTAATGTATTCAATGAGTACCCATTATGCATACTTTAGATTATATTCACATTGAAAAATATTTATAAAATATATGGAAAAGGATCGTTAAAGCATTTTTCTATGTGAATTTAGGACTTTTTTGATGTGGATCTACCAATTAAAAATTTGAAAATACGTGAGAAAACATGTTGAACATGTTTTTCATGTATTTTTTAATTTTTTTTTCAATGTGGATCTACTCAAAAGTATATAGAGTGGGTACCATGGATGTGGATTTTAATACATCCCATGGGTGTCCTCTCTTGAAATTTGAATGAACTCTATAAGGAGATATGTCAAAAATAAAATTAAATATATATATATATATATTTCCCTCTTTTCCCCGAAAAATTTTCCTTGGAATGACATCACCATATTGAATGCTATCAAGCCATTTTAAAGTTAAGTATTAATACATTTTTTCATTTTGAGGCTCATTTCTTACCTCAAAATTCTCTATTGAATCCAAATACATATTTCCTCCACCTACAATTTGGCATGAGTTAAGAGAACATAGTTTCTCCACTCCAATCCTACCATTTCAATGAATCAGATAGCACACAATGCCTACACCCGAAATCTAATAGGACACTAGAGCACATACCGTTGCACCCAATAGTCACATACGTGAATCTAGAGGCCATGGTGTATACACATGATTCACACTATAGGAATTAGATCACGCCCAAACAAAGATTTTTGATCCAAACAAAGAATTTGCGGTATGTACAAATGCATGTACAGAAGGATTAAGAGGGGTATTGTTACAAGAAAAATCATTCGTGCATATGAGTCATGAAAATTAAAGAAACATGAACACAATTATATTGTATATGACTTAGAATTAGCTGTTGTGATACATGCATTGAAGATGTGGAAACATTATTGATTAGGAAAGAAGTTCATACTAATGACAGATCATATAAGTTTGAAATATTTCTTCACTCAACGTACTTAAAATGCTGGGGACAAGCTGTGTGGTTGTCTTTCCTTAGTGACTCCGAGATGAAAATGAAAACTTATTAAAGGAAATAAAAATAAGATTGCATATGCTCCGAGTAGGAATTCTCATCAAATTTTGAATAATGCTCGGAAGTAGTGTGAAATTTGACATAGAAAATTTGATACAAGAAGTGGTGAGGCAAGATCCAAACTATGAGAAACAACAAGAAAAATTGCGTATCAATTAAATATTGTGATATAATAAAAATGAGAAGAGGTTTGTCTTATTATAAATTGATATTGTATATTCCAAATCTGACTTCATTAAACAAGAAATTTTAGCTAAGTATCACAAAATACCTTATGCAAGACATCCCAAGACAAAACTAATCTTAACATGAGGAAGAACATGTTTTGGACAGTATGAAGAAATATGTGGATGATGATCTAGCTAGATGTCTAGAATGTCACCGTGTGGAACATCAACATCCAACAAGATTGTTCAACCTCTTTACCTATTTATAGAATGGAAATGTAAGTGGTTTCCATATACTTCATCATTGGATTACCTAGAAATAAATATCAACATGATTCTATAATAATGGTAGTTGTAGACACATTGACTAAAGCCTGGACACTTTACCAAAAGGTAATCTACTCTTGTATAGCTCAAGTAGCTAATGTATTCATGAAAGGAATTGTGAAGTTACATGGCACTTAAAATGATTATATGAGACAGTAGACACAAAATTTACTGGCCTTTTTTGAAGACTTCTTATTTTGGAGTAATGGGCAATAAATTAACTTTAGTAATGCATACCATCCTCAAATAGATGTACAACCGAAAGAACCAACCAGATTTTAGAAGACATGTTACGCATCTATGTTATGTGGGTAGACCTACAAGATGCAAATATTTTCAGTATCTAGTAGAATTTGTATATAATAATAGTTATAGAGCTTTCAATAATGATGAGTCCTTTTGAAGCATTGTATGGGCATAAAGTACAATGCACCACTTATTTGGAGTCAAACTTAAGATAAGTTAATTCTTGGGCCTAGTGTATTGCAAGAGATGGAAAGAACTGTGAATAAAATTCAGCAAAATATTAAATAGCTCAAGAAATACAAAGAGTTATGCACAAAAAATGATAATTCAGAGAATTCAAAGTGAGATACCATGTTGACTTAAGGATTAACCCTAAAAGATTACCTTATATAAGGATAGTCTCCGCAGTTAGCACCACACTACTTATGGACTACTTTCCAGTTCTATAAAGATCGCCGTAGGGGCCATAAATCAAGTTCTTACCTAATACATTAAGGTTCCTAATTTTTTTCATGTTTCCATATTGAAAATGAAATGTACATGATCCTACTCCATGTAATTGATTGGACCGTGATATAGGTGGAAACATAAGTGGAATTTCTTCTAGAGCCCCTTTGTATACTGGCATGGGAGGAAATCGAGTCTATCAGGATGGTAGTTGTGGGTGAAAGTGTAGTGGAGGCACTTCTTACACTTAAAGAAGCTACTTTGGGAGGGAGAAGAGAATGAAAGAAAAATATCCATCACCATGGAAAAGTGAACGAATATTTTGCAACACCTAGGATGATGTTTTGTTTAGAGGGCGAATATGTAATATCTTATTTTAGCCACTTTTTGATAGATAGTTGGAACAATCCTAAAGGTTGAGTGGACCTAAAGGAAAAAAATCATTAGGACATATTATATTTTTTAATTTTAATAAATGTGGAATTAAAATATTGTGCAAAGACTAGAGTATATTGGAGACCAAGATTTCAAGTCCATGAGGATGGAATTAAACCAACACTTTCCCAAATTCTCCAAAAATCCTTAAAATAAAATAAATAAAAAATATTAGATTGGAGATAAAAATCTAGAAACATACCCTCAAACTAGGAAAGTTACCGAGAAGAGGTGAAAATGTTAGAAAGAGGAAAAAGCGCTTAGCAATTTTATGGAAAACAAAAGTAAAGCCTAGGAAAAAGGAAAACAACGTCCTAATTTAATCGGAAGAAAAGCAGGAAACATGATGAAGGGGAAAGCAAGTTGTGAATAAGCCATTCCTAGGCAGGATGAGGCTTTCACACGGTATGGAACTCCTGGTCTCTCGGCTTTGGGGGAAGCGTTGAGAGAAAAAAAAAAAAGATCAAGGTTGGGTGAAAATAGAATTTCACTTTGTGCCTGAAGTGCGACGTAAATTACCTCTTGTATATGAAATTGTTGTAGCCCAAATATAGAGAAAGGATGATTCAAGTAGGAATGTTGGAATTTATCTTTACGTATTAATTAGTGATTCGGTTAGAAGAGATGGAAAGTTAGATTACTCATTATCAATTGATGTATAATTTTGATGTCGATGTATTTAACATAAGCCACTATATTAGATATAGTTAGAACTAGATATAGTTACATAGGCGATTATAATTAATAAAATAACACTTTCGGAGATATTAAAACCAGTATTAGGGACTTAAATATGAGGGATTAGGTTGTAAACCTCTAAACTTTATGCATAAAAGTCATATAAATATATGTGGAAAGGAGGGAAAAATATTGTGTTCTAACAATTTTGTAAAGTAAAACATTGAACGTACACATATATATATGTATATAAAGATATAATTGCTCATCTCCTAGCGATGTAGGATTATACAAATTAAATGCTAAACATTATGTTGTGCAGTAACCAGAGGGTTACATATAGTCATCCATTCTTTCATTGAATAAGAAATTAAAAGGAATACATAATAAAGTAGTAGAGGATAGTACATGAATAATACTGAGTGTAAAGCAAGTAGAAAAATACATTTCCAATGAATTATACAAATGAATTATTTTTATTATACACGTAACATAGTGATTATATTCTTCACGATAGAAATTACATTACAATCTATCATAAATTCTTGATAAATTTGATGGTCCTACATAAATAATTACAACAAATTTATAAATGCGAGCATAGTTATGAATTCAAAGAGTGAATTGTATAGGTGATATGGACCAACACAAGTACACTAGAAGAGAAAGTCAATTACAATGCCAAATAATGAAAGAGTTGTTTGTTGAAAATTTAAGAATGATAAGAGTAACGAATGAAAATACCTGCTTTATAAAGTAACATATACAAAGATCAATATATGTGAATAAAATAAATGAAATAATTACAAGTAATTTACTAAGGTAGTTGGAAAGGAACTTTTACCTTGTTATCTCATTAAAAATAATAGAATCATTCTTGTTTACATAAATAGAAATTAATGAGTTGATGCTTGAATATGAGCAGACGATAATAATGCTGAAAGATGTATGAGAACACAAAAAGGAAAAGTACTTGAAATATTATAGACATGGTATCAACGACGATCAAAGCTTGAAAACCTACGAACGGACTGAGCGATCGCATCGGCTGGGAGTTCTGCGCCGACCACATGCGGTGCCGTCACGTTGATGCCACTGCGCCGCACCCTGGCTCGCTCATGCAGTCGCTTTCTGGCGGGGACGGGAGGCTGGGTCGCCTGCCATGCTTGCGGGCCCGATGGGGGAAGTGGAGGTTCCTTCCCCCCTCACAAAATGACATATACCGCGGCCGGGGACAACACGAGGAAAATGACCCCAGAAACACAAATCATACGGAAAAGGAAGATAAACACCGATCGAAGGAAAAGAGTCGACAGTGTTGCGACAAGCGGCAACGAGTACGGGAAAGAAGATTCGGGAGGAAATGAAACACCACGGAGTGAAATCGACCACTTGGAAGCCGATTACGACGAGAAAGGCCCAAAATCGAGTTGCCCAACCATACGATTAATGGAAGGATCCAGATACATGAAGGACCATGCCCTAATAGGAAAATTTATACATTTTACGGCCCACGGAAAAAGCTTTGTACGAGTGGATAGCGGCCAAGTGGAAAACCCAAAGGGTAGGTCACCCTCCAACTTGGCCCCGAGGTTTTTACAGTAATCTTCATTTGTATTGAGGATCGAAAAGCAGTACTAGATGAAGGGACCGTATTTCTTCAACTCGGTGGCCTCTCTACCCTAAGGAGGCTGGGTAGAATGATTTCAACCCCGACAAGGAATATTTCAGTGGGCCCTACGATGCAGGATCGCTGTACTCGCTTCCCCCTGGAATACGGGATGAAGACTCACTCAAAGACATTGCTCGGGGTTGGGAAGTTCATAAAAATAGCGGAGGAAACGAGAGGCTGCGTCGCTACACCTCTTCGCCCGCACATATGTGTATACATGCGTTTGGACAAAAGCCCTTCCGGACTTGGTAAGCATCTTTCACGATGACTTTGAACTGGATCCAACCTCTTGATTTTGAACATGTTCCCTTTACGTTTAAAGTAAATGTCATGTACATGGACATCTATTAGCAGGCCCGCCCTCTCAATGCCAAAGCCTCGAAGCCCCCATTCCTCCTGATGCCTCACGATCAGGAAGGGTTCTACAAAAAAGCTAACCAATGCGTCGAAGATCCCATAAAAAAATCCCCAATGGGGAAAAAAACCCATGGCCCAATCCTCCTACTATTCCCTCACCCAGTAATAGATTTGAAGCCCTCGCCTACGATACGAGAACTTGCACTCTTGCTAATCATGCTGCTACCCTCCCTACCAATGACAATCCCTACTCCTCCTACACCGGCTCAACTCCACCCCCTAAGTCCTTGAAGGACCAAGAACTCCCTCGATGGGAATCCCCATTGACCCCGGATTGGAAACCGAGATGGTATGGAGCGTGGGACCACATTCAAGCTCGGCTTTTGGAAGACGACGACCAAGCTCAAAACATGGAGGTAGACACTCTGAGAGTATTGATCTCGTCCCGGGGCTGGACGATTCATGAGCTTGAACTTGCATGCATAAAGAAATGAATTTGACGAGATTCCGAGATCAACAACTAGAACAGTGGAAGTCATCATCTCCGAAAGCCTTTAGATAGAAAGAGCTAGGAATCCCGGCCCGGGGAGCAGATGGGATGGCAACCAATCAAACAAGAGGACTCCGAAAAGCGAGAAAACGAGGCGGAGAAAGGCGATTTGGAGAGAACTATCTCGGTTGGGAAACTCTACGGTTGAGTCGAGAAGATATGCCAAGTTGACAAAGTACTACAGGCTCCTCCCACCCCATAGTGAACTATGAAGTTGACCTCACGGAATGTGAGAGGACTAAATAGTCCTAGGAAAACTAAGAATTATCAAAAATATGATAAGATTGGAACAACCAAAAAGATTCTCTTTATACAAGAAACCAAATGTAATAGACAGCACTTTAGGAAAAAATCCTCTCCCAGTAGCGCATAGCCGGGGTGCAGACTCGGTGGCAGTGGATGCGTCGGGAAGCTTACGGAGAGACTTCGCGCATTGCCTGGAATACTCAGGCCATTATCTTTGTCAGGACTTCCTCCCATCACCTCATACAAGCCACCTTTCACATCATCGGCACCAATGTTCATGGACATCTCTCTAACGTCTACTTCCCACGAGGATGCGGGGCGGGAAAATGGCTCTCTTGGATACTTTGGAAGAGTTAAACAGATGCTAGAACCCACCCTCTGCGGATTCTTGGCGGTGATTTCAACATGATCACATGCACAGAGGGAGAAGGTAGGGAGGAAGGGCTAAGAATTTAGAGACTAGAAAGCTGACCACTTCAAGAACTTCAGTCGAACAACATGCTAATAGACTTGCCGGTACAACAATGGCATCCACACGAGACAAACCACGACCCGGAAGGCCTAGACACATAACCTCAAAACCTGGACCAATTTCTAATTTACGATAATGCGGTGCATTTGGGGGGTGACATCTCGGCCTCCATACGAGTACTAAATGGATCGGACCATTGGCCCATCACCTTACAATGTAGCGAGGGGCGGGAGACTCCGGAAGCACCCCTTTCGCTTTGAGGCATTCGGGTTAACCCATCCGCAGCCTTCAAGGATCTCATTAGTGCTTGAGGTGGAGGAACTTAAAGCGCTTTGAGGGTCAAAAATGTACCGGTTCAGTGTAAGCTTAAGAGCCTCAAACACCACATAAAGCAATGGAATAACAAAACTATTGGCAACATTTTCCCGAGGCACAACAAGATCTTAATATGGAAATGAGGGCCCTCCATGGACAGATTATCTCGAACTGTGGTCACACGGAGGAGCTAATGGCACAGGGGAACTCTGACTCAAAACCCAATTGGAAGATCGATTAAATCAAGAGGAAATTCTCTGGCGATAAAAATCCGGGGATTTAGATGGCTGAAAAGGAAAGGTGAAAGAAATACTAAGTTCTTTCGTCGAACCACAATACAAAAACGCATGCACAACTCAATCACAACTATTAGGAATCAAGAAGGGAGAGCAGTGGAAGAACAGGCAAAGATAGAGCGAGCGTTCCTTGATCACTTCAGATGACGGTGCACAAAGAACCTCCCGTGGACGGAAGGAACGACCATCATACTAAAATTATTCAAAACATTCACTGAATTATAACGGATGAGCACAATCGAGCACGACTGCTAAGACCGGTTTCTAGGCGAAAGGAGTAGATGAAGCCATGAAGCAACTAAAAGACGGAAAAGCTTTGGGCCGGGATGGGTTCACCACCACTTTTTACCATTAGTTTTGGGACCTCATTGGTGAGGAAGTATGGATGGTTGTAGAAGAATCACGAAAGCAATGCATTGGCTCCTCCCTTCTTTAAACGCAACATTCATTGCTCTCATTCCAAAAAGAAGCGAAGCGAGAGCACGCCGGGACAAATATCGACCCATTGCTCTTTCTGCATATGCTTGATCTAAAAAGTCATCTCGAAGGTCATTGCCAACTCGCTTAAAACCTCTCATGCCTCTTCTTATTTCACACGAACGATCTTGGATATGTCGAAGGCAGGCAAATTCTGGATGGAATCATTCACACTCACGAGATCATCCATTCGCTCAAGCAGCTCAAGCAGAGGCAAGTATGATTCTCAAAATTGATCTTTCCAAAGCTTTTGATAAATTAAGAAAATTTGGACCTATATTCAAAAGATTCTTTTTTGGCCTTCGGTTTCTCTCCCACTTGGGTTTTTGGATCCACAATCTCATCTCCTCCTCGTTCTTCTCCATCCTCATTAATGGGACTCCCTCCCGCACCTTCACCCCCACAGGGGCATCCAAAGCCAAGGGAGAGCCCCTCTCCCCCTTCTTATTTGTTACGATGGCGAAAGGTTTGGGGCACACTCCTCTCCTGCTCGCCTCGACTCAAACGTCCAAGGCATCTGCGGCTCCTGATACATGGTACGTCACCCTGTGATTTGTGGATGACAATATGGTTTTTGGCTATCCCTCGGTACAAGAAGCCTCAAAGTTAAAATCCTTTGATCGCGGGACTTCTCCGATCGCATCGAAGGGAGCAGCATATAAACAATCTCATAATCCCAGTTTTCTTCTCCCACACTCCCCCTCCCACCCAATCTTCCATTGCCCGAATCCTTGGCTTCTCCATCGACGTCCCTCCCCCTCTACTTACACAGGCGCACCTATGCTCTACCTCAACCTCCACTGTAAGCATGCCTCATGGCGCCAACTCTTAGATAAACGGAAGCCCGAGTCTTTCCTCCTTTGGACTTTCCGAACCCTTAACATTCTTTGGCGAGAATGGTTCTAATCAAATCAGATCCTCCAAGACTATGCCTCTCTACCTCTTCTCCATTTTGTTTGCTCCCAAATGGGCCCTTAATAAAGTTAAGACTCTTCGGCGGAATTTCCTTTGAGAGGGATCCAAGGGTACCAATCCAAAAATGGTCTCTAGTTCAATGGTCTATAGTTTGTAAACCCAAAACAGGGGGGAATTGGCCTTCATGATCCTCTCCTCAACGATGCCATCATGAATCGCGAAAATGCTAGGTGGGACGGCTCACCGCCCGCTTTTGAAAAGCCTTGGGGCCATTCTCATGGAAAGCCAAATATGCTCAAAATCGACCCCGGGGAAGAACTCATCAGAGTTGCTCCGAAGGAGAATGGTTCAATCAATACTGGAACTCGTGACCCAAGCATCACCCATAGCCTCACTACAACGACGCGGTTTACGGGAGATAGAAATGGCACCTCCGCTAAGGTTACGGGACGGAGAATCTTGGGAACAACTACGAAAGCTCACCAACACTTTCAATCTTGTCGATGGCACTGGTTGAGGATACTCGACGACTAGAGGTCTGTAAAAACATTCGCGGAAGGACAACGATAAACGGGGGCTATCGCGGTACGAGCTTGGGAGAGCAGCAGCCCGAGAATAACCGAGGAATGCCGGTGAGCAAGAGCGCAAGGCCATCAGCGATGAGCTCCGAACTTGTTGCATCGGAAGATTTCGCATGATAAGGACATTTTAAGATGGGGTCACACGCCTAAAGGCACTTTCTCCACTCGGGGAGGCCCTACTGGGGATCCTCGGCCTAGGATCACGAGCCCAGGGACCCTCTTTGGGGCAAAATGCGGAGTTTAGGAATATGGCCCAAGATTGCCTTATTTCTACGGCTCCTTGGACACCAAGGGAATACTCACATGGGACAATCTACGCAAAAGACACTTCCATGGTCCCTCCATATCGCCCCAATTCTTGCGGGGAAAAGCAGAGAAACTCAACATCATCTTCTTTATGCGTGTCCCCTTGCCTCTCGTTGTGAGGCAAGGGTAAGCTTCGAGATGTCGAAAGAAATTTCAAACATGACCTACGGACATAAGAGGAGCAATCCGTGATTGGCATCAACATCCACTTCAAGAGTGGGATTCTCAATCATCTCCGTGCGCATCATCACGGTAGCCTTCTCTTGGACCATTTGGAAAAGAGAGAAACAAGCGCATCTTTAAGGATCATAGGACCGTTAGCGAGACATCATTTGGAGTAATTACTGCCTCAATCTTACGAAAAGTCTCTAGATATGCGATCCTGGAGCATCACGAGGATTTTCCCCACTCTTACCAAGGGAAAAGGCCATATGGGAGAGCTGGGGACTCAAAACTCAGCAACTCTCGGAGAAAAGCAAAGCGAGGCCCTAGCAGCCAGCCATATTCAATCACAAATGGACTCCCCCCCCGAAAAGAACACTTATAAAGCTGACTTTTGATGGTGCCTCAAAAGGCAATCCGGGCACAGCCGAGATTTGGGGCATCATCAGGAATCATCGCTGGCACACCTCGGAGTTATTTACATGGGAAGCATTAGGTAAGGATACAAACAACTCGACTAATTTGGAAGGATTATGGCAAGGCCTTCTTCTCTCGAGCGAGGGGAGGGCGGGGTTGCATCCTATCGAGATTGAAATAAATTCACGGATCCTCATAAATACTCTGTAGCGACAACTTCTAAATGGGGCCCAAGCGCCCAAGATCGCCGACGGTAGACGTAGGAAGCTGTTCCAAACACAATGGAAAGATGAGCTTAAGGAAAATAAGGGGCTCTCCTATTCCAAACACATTGGGAGAGGAAAGGCAACAAAGTAGCGGACTTGCTTGCCAATGTCAGGAGTTGACGTAGAAAGCTCAGCTCTGAAACAGTACCACTGGACTATAATCAGAATGAAGATCACAAGAGGAATTGCCTGTCAACTCTGAAGGATGGCGAACCCCCGGATGCAGGGTGCTAATGCAGGTAGCAGGCAGACAGATTGCATGCATGGCGACAGGACGAGCACATGCCATCCCTCACACTACCAACGAGCCCACTGTTGCATGTTTAATTCCCCCACTTTACTGCTCTTTATGGCGATGGATTTGAAACGATTTGCAATGCAACTGATTGAGGTTCGAGGCAACCTGTATGCTGCAACAATCATTTGTTCACCCCTAGGATTTACGGGTTTTCACGAGACATTCAATGCGGAGGTTTAATTGTTGCGAGGCCATTTTGTTAAATGAAACTAGCTCTCGTTCACCCCTATCTTGGAAATGAATTCTCGTTTCAATTCGGTTCGGGGACGAGAGATGGAGAGTGCACCACCATAGGGAAGCACGGTGCGCCTTACACGTTGCTTAGAGCCCCTGTGACGAGTCTTCACATTTCGCTCGTCTGGATCTTACTTGCTACGGAACGGTAGTTTTGGGCATTCCACTGTGCGGAGACTACGCATTACTCGGTCTCGTTCCCGGAGCTCCCGGTTCCCTTTACGGCTACGAAAATGCCAAGGCTTCGGCGAAGGGATGAGGTGCGGGGAAGGGGTCTTCACGCTCGGCCAGAAGGCACTCGCCCTCCATCTCGAATTCAACGTTAGACACCTCAGCGCCCCTCGGAGAGTAGCCTCCCACGCCTCTTCGGAGGCCGCTTGCCTATGCTCGGCCGCGAAGGCTTGACTCGCCTTACGGCAATGCGGCCCCTGCCTGCTCAATCTCATACAGCCCTCTTCTCGTTCGGTCGCTCATGTGATCGACCAAAGGGTAATGGTGGCCATGTCGGTGGTCTTCCCCGAGGAGCTCGCTGATAATCAGCCGGAAATCGTGAGGCTTCATGTCGACGAGCGCTCATTTGGAGCGCAGACAACCGGACTCAGGGGTCGAAAGCCTAGTGAGACCAGGAGACTATGCGGGAGGACTCGGGGCGCGTTCGGGAAAATGTCATCGAAACTCCCTCGGTGGCCACGTCGACTGCGAACTCTCCCATGCTCAAGGCGAACTAGAAGACTACGGATGCCGAGATCGAGAGGTTGCTCCGGATGAGCGTAGTCGGCCCTCTTTACTTTTGTCTCTTTTGTTTTTTCTGCGGCCTCTGCGAGGGGAGTGTTTTGTTGTTTCTTTCAACTTTCACGGTCCAATTTTGTTAATGACGAGTCTCGAGTCTTCGAAACGGTCCGTTTTGATATGGTCCGATGTTACGATTATACTAATTTCTATGTTCCTAGCTTTAAGTCAACGACATTTCGGTACGATCCCCTGCGTGGGATTTTTTCAGATTGTTGGTTCACTCCGGATGGTTTCCCTCTAGCGGAGGCAGCCAAAAAACTAGTCTGCTGTCGAGTTAAAATTGCCTCCTCGCCGAGGAGCACGGTCATGGCCTTAAGCACGGATATTACTATATTTTTCATTATATGAATATAATACTCTAACTTAGAAAAAAAAGAAAAAGCTGATGATCAAATGTGATTACGCAAAAATTCTTGTGGGAAATATAAAGAGTACATGTACAATTTAATTATTTTATTAATTTGCAGGAAATTAATAAAATATACCCTTCAAATTATGAAGAGAATTATAACTCTATTATAAACCAAAATTTCAAAATAAATAAACATAATATAATTCAATCAAATTAAAATGGAATTACCTATAAAATTTTTGCATAGTATTATAATTATACACCTATGTATATAGATATGGATGAATTGGAATTCCATTGTAAAGAAAAGTAAAGCCTAACTATAAAAATTAAGTTAACTAGTGAATTCATATCCGATAGAGATATAGTATGAAGAAAATAGAAAAGAGCAGTACTAATTAGGAAATACGATTATATATGTTACGAAATATAATCAATGTAAACTCTAATTACAAATTCGTTTCTACAGTAGGGTTATAGTGGCAAGTAACCATGCTCAAATCATCGAGGTAAAACGATTTCATATATTCGTTAAAATGTGAAACAAATATGATTTCAATTAGGAATCATGTATTCTTAGTGGAGGGAAAAAGACTTCTGCTAATAAACTCGATATTAGTATTATATGTTCTCTCTTAAATTCTAAGAAATCCGAGAAGGGAAAAAACAATGCCATACAAAGATAGTGCTTATCTGAGGAAAAAACCCGAGTAAGGAGAACGAATTCCATAATAATAAGTATATGATGACCAAGCTATGTGAGGGGGTATAGAAATCGATTTGGAAAGTAGCATCCCCTGACTATCATAAACTCTAATGGTAATAGAGTTTAAATTAAATAAAAAATCGATCAAAACAAATGATATGAGGGAATAATAGAAGTGAAAACTCATCTTGTACCAAAATTCAACTTTCATGTCGAGATCACAAATATATGTCTCAGTTAGAGGTAGTGGGTGCTTTATTCTAACAGTACAAGTTCCAATATTCCTCACTTTTCTAATACTAAACAAAAAAAGATTTGAATACCGGCTTTGAGAAAATCCACATAGATAGAATCTATTCTCCACAAAATGAAGGTTTCGATGAAAGTGATTACTTGAAGTTTTGTAAAATGAAAATTCCTTATAAGGGTAAGGAACAAAGTTACCTTGAAATGACAAAAAAACAAACAAAAAATTTTAAGTAAAGGATAATTAAAAATATGGAAGTAGAAAACTTGTAACTAGTAGCATGAGGGAATTAATCATTGAATGAAAATCTTACCAAAGGGTTTACTGTTCATGAAAGCCATGAATAAGGAAGCGAAATTTTTTGTAAAGCTCTAGAGGAAGAGACAGAGTTTGCAGACCTCGGAGTGGAATATTGAACGAAAATGAAAAGCGAACCCTAACATGTTTTTGCCAAACCAAAAGCATAAGCTGGACGAAAAAGTATATGGATCAATATTAATTTTAAACGTGTCAACAATACCTCCCGGCCACGAGATCTAGAAATATCAAAGGCCATGTGATTGAGTTAAGTCACAACGTCTTCGCTATTAGTAAGTGAAGCTCTCGAGAAGAGAAATTTCATAAATAATTTGTCCTTCGATACTGAATACAATATAATCAAATCACAACAACGATTGTAGGAGGTCAATACGTTGCATATTGGGTTAATAATTTAATTATTAAAGGTTAGGAATATAATCATGTGGATCAACATAATATCTCATCCAATAATTCTATACAACGTGACAAGTACAATATATGAAATCGATTTATATCCTAAGCGAGGTATATTACTAACGAGTGAATATGCATTCCCCGAGAAATTCATAAGTGCGAGTAGAGAGTTTGCTGACTTTAATTCGGAGAAATTCGAGATTAATTCTAAGCCATAAAACATCACTTTATATATATGAAATGTGGCTAAGTTGAGAATGAAAATTAGAATTCGAGAATAATACTCTAAAATGCAAGTATTAAGTATAAGAGAATTCCATATGCTATTCATACTCAACTTTATATATATTTTTTAATATGAATTCAAAGTTTAATGCGATGATATAGGTTTTAGATATGGGTAAGCAACTTTCATGTGGCAACTCTTGTGAATTATTAAGGCTGAAGTATATGATATAAGTGTAATAAAGGATGATGAATAATATATAGAATGAAAAAAGGGGTTAGGATAAGTAAAATATTAGAATATAATTAAATATTCCTAAGACAAAAGCAAGCTGATTTATTTTTAATATTAATTCTATAATATGCATAAGATTGGAAGGAAAGAAAAAAAGAACAAAAATTCTATTATAATGGAGGTAACCACTTGAAGAGCGTCATCGAGGACATCCAATGGTAGAAGTAAAATGGGAAATTTTTCAACACTGGTCATAGGATGCATTAATCGGAGAATTTTATTTTGTTCCTAAAATAATAAGTTTTTAGAGAAAATTTAACAACGAAAGTACACTTCAATGGAAACATCATAATATGACGAAAGGTATTAAAGTCATTCATGACAAAGTAACCAGCACTAATGATATATATAAAAAAAGGGGATAAGTGGAGTTGTTACAAATGGTATCAGAGCCCATTTTGAAAACACTTTGGGCCTATATGTGTTCTCACCTACGGAAAAATCAAAAACCCAAATATTGTGTTGTAAAATTAATTACAATTTTGAAAAGCAATTATTCCACTAATTTTTATTATGTGTGCAATGATTTAGTTCGAGAAAAGGTATAACTATTCCATTATGAGTGACGAGGAGTGTTGTACATGGATCTAGGTGGTGAGGGAAATCCACCGGATACGGAAATGCTCGATTGTTGGACTATGGTGTAGTGATATGCAACGAGAATTGATTTAGCTGAGAACCAGGAATGAACGATTGTTGCAATCGAGTGAGAAGAAAAAGAGAGGTTGATCAAGGAATTAACCTCAAGTTCTAGTCAAGAAAGTTAAGACCCTAGAAAAAAAGAGGAAAGAAGATGGAACAAACTCATAAGGATTTGAGGATGGAAAAGAGAAAGCGAGGCAGCCAGGTCTAGAAAGAAAAAGTAATTGCAAGAGAATTCCGAAAAAAATTAAACCTCCCACTTATGATAGTGAAAAGGAGGATGATGGAGAATCTTGGCTTATGAACATGGTAAAATAATTTCAAGTTTATGAATATGGAAGTAACCTAAAATCTAGATTCGGCATTTACCAATTACAAGGTAAAACTACCCTATGGTGGGAGAGAAGCCAAAATGGTACATGCGTTGGATAGAGAAAACTATTACGTGGGAAGACTTTCAAACAAAATTCAAGTCTAGATATCTAAATGAGAGATTTTATGATGACAAAGCCAAATAATATAATGAGTTGGGATTGGGACAACTCTCTATTGATGAGTTTGTTACCATATTCACTAACTTGCTTCTCTATGTGCTTTATATCGGGGAGGAAAAGGCTAAAGTACAATGATTTTTAAGCTGCCTACTTACTATATATAAGGAGAGAATATAATTTGACAATCCCAAGAGAAAATGGATGAAGTTGTTTGCAAAGAAATATTGTGTTATTAGCAGTTCAAAGGTAGAAATGATCAGCTGAAAATTTGGCAAAACAAAGAAAAAAGGGAAAGGTAAATGTAACGCTACAAAGAGTAAAACTCCCAAGCCTACTTGAATTTTTTTTAGAAAAACCATCAAATTAATAAGTTTAAAAAAAGCTGGAGAAAACCAACCAACATAATCATGATATGGATCTAAGAAGATGGATCCAAAAGAAAAAAAGGAAGGGGATTTAAAAAAAGAAGGAACCATTAAATTGTTGGGTTATTGAGAACCTCACCTATTACATGACTATCCCCATAGAATAGTTTAGAATATTCAAGTATTACAAGAGGCGACTTCATCGTAAATGACATTGCTAAAAACATTTCAAGGATCGGTGCTACACATGAAAATCACCAAGATGAACACCAATCAGCCATGATAGAAGTCGAAGGTATGATTCTTGCACAACCTATTTCTATTTTGATAGATCTTGAAGAAAATTTTAAAGCTATATAAGTCCTCATATGGTGGAAAAGTGCTAAAATTAAAATCAGAAAAATTTCAGCAAGTATGATTAGTTCGGTTAGCTCATTTTGGAAAATAAAGAAAAAGTGACCCATAAAGTCAAAAATTGTTGTAAATTTAAATAGGGTATGACTGAGACGCGAGATTTAAATATTTTTCCTCTAGGCTCATATGATGTGTTAGTGGGAGATAGATGCGGTTAGAAAAGAAGAAAAAGAAATAGTTAATTGCTTAGATAAAATAGTTCATTATATAAATGGTGAGGGAAAACCTATAATAGTGAATGGAAAAACAAGACCCATATCAACAAAGTAGATTTATGCACTAGAGTTAAAAATAACAACAAGAAAATGTTGTCAAGTGTATGTTGTATAAATGGAGGAATTGGGACAACAAATTGAAAAGAAGGTTTGTAGAAAATTTTCCGGTAATTAGAAGTTCAAAGATGCATTCCCGGAAGGAAATCCCCCATGCTATCCCCTAAAGAGATCAAATTTACTTCTCAATTGAATTGGTAGTAGGAGCTACATTTGTTTCTAGACCACCATACGAGAATGATTACTCCTGAGTTATTAGAACTAAATGCTGTAACTACAAGAGTTATTGAAACGAGAGGTTACATCAAACCAAGTGTGTCTCCTCTGGGGGAGCACTTGTCTTGTTTGTTAGAAAGAAAGATGGCACTATTCAGGGATGTGTATAGACTACAAACAACCGAATAAATTGACCATAAATAACATATATCCTCTACCCGAGAATAAATGACTTATTTGATCAAGTGAGAGGAGCCATTATTTTTCTCAAAGATGCGATTTAAGAAGAAGATATCATCTTGGAGTCAAAATAAAATATGAGGACATAAACAAGACAACTTTTAGGACTAGATATGGACACTATGAATTTGCGAGTTCTTCTCATTTTTGGACTCACCAATGCACTTTGCTACATTCATGTGCTTAATGAATAGTGTATTTAGCGTATGTAAGTATCTAGACAAAAAAAATTAAGTGTTCATTGATGAAATTATCGCACTATTCAAAAAATGAAGTAGAACACGAGATAACATCTAATAATTTCCTTACAAAAAATTAAGAGAACATAAGCTATATGCCAAACTCGATTAAGTGTGAACTTTACAAGGACAAAATTCAATATTTGGGTCATGTAATTTCCAGAAACCTGGGATTAGCAATAGACCCGAGAGGAAAAAATAAAAGCAATCGTGGATTGGCTTGTATGTCATGATGTCCCATCCATAATATCATTCATGGGTATTGCTAGATACTATCGGAGGTGTGTAGAATAATTTTTCAGCCTATAGCCCTATCCTATTACTTCTTTATAGAAAAATGGAGTAAAGTTTGAGTGGAAAGAAAAGTGTCAACATAGTTTTGAATCAGTTAAAAACTTAAACTAACAATTGCTCCTATTTTGAAGATTTCTTATCCAAACAATGAGAATTTGTGGTATGTACGAGATGCATGTGCAAAACGATTAGGAGGGGTATTATTACAAGAAAACTCGGTCATAGCATATGAGTCAAGAAAATTAAAGAAATATGAACAAAATTATACTATATATGGCATCATAATTAGCTACTTTCATACATGCACGATGAATATGTTCGGACATTATTTGTTAGGAAAAGTTCATACTAATAGCAGATTATATAAGTTTGAAATACTTCTTCACTCAACACGATTTAAGCAGCTAAACAAGCTAGATGGTTGTCTTTCCTTAGAAATGAGTTTGATATGGAAATCAAGCATATTAAAGGAAAGGAAAATAATATTTCGAATGCTTTGAGTAGGAATTCTCATCAAATTTTGAATAATTCTATAAGTAGAGTGAAATTTGACATAGAATAATGGATACGAAAAGTAGGTGAGGCAAGATCGAAACTATGAGAAACTACAAGAAAAATTGCAGAATCGCGAAATATTGGGATATACTCAAAAATTAGAAGGGGCTCATTTATTATAAAAATATATTGATATATTCCAAATGTGGCATCATTAAAACAATAAATTTTATGAGTATCATAAAATACACCTTATGTAGGACATCCTGGTTACTCAAAAAAATTGATTTTCAATTATTAACAAAGAACATGTTTCAGCTAGGTAGGAAGAAATATGTGGTTGATTATCTATCTTGATGTCTAGAATGTCAACGAGTAAAAAAGTGGAACATAAACATCCAGCGAGATTGTTGAGACCCTTTACCTATTCCCGAATGTAAATGGGAAGTGGTTTCCATAGACTTCATCACTAGATTTCCTAGAACTAAATATCAACATGATTCTATAATGGTGGATTTGTACACACATTCAATAAAGATGCAAATTTTTTACAGTGAAATCTACTTTTGGTACGGCTCAAGTAGACAAAGCGTATTCATGAAAGAAATTGTGTGAAGTTACATGGCATTTACTAAAATGATTACTATCAGAGTCAGATATGCAAATTTTACTTGACATTTTAGTAGAGACTCATTTTGCAATAATGGGTACACAATTAAACTTTAGTACTTTGCATACCATCCTCAAACAAATGGAAAAACAAAAAGGACCGGCGATATTTTAGAAGACATGTTATGCATCATATGTTATGGATAGACCTACAATATGGGGAATATTTTACTGCATCTAGTAGAATTTGCATCTAATATATAGATTATCAAGCTTCAATAAGGATGATTATTTTTGAACCATTGTATGGCAAAAAAATGCCACACACTGCCACTTACGTTGGAGTCGGCCGGAAGATAAGTTAATTCTTGGACCTCATGCATTGTAAGAGATGGAAAGAAGCAGTGAAATGAAGAGAAATTCAGCAGAAATATTAAAATAGCTCAAGGCGAGAAAAAAGCGTTATGCGAGAAAAAAAAGAGAATTCATAGAGAATTCAAAGTGGAATACCATGTTTACTTAAGGATTAAGCCTAAAAATAGTACCTTATATACGAGTAGTTGTGATAAGTTATCACCATGCTACAATGGACACATTTGAGAGTTCTAGAAAGAGTGGGGCCAATAGCTTATAGATTATCTCTACCTAGTCACATTAAGGTTCACATTGTTTTTCATGTTTCCTTATTAAAAGTTATATACACGATACCACTCATCTAATTGATTGGATTGTGATACAGATGGAAACAATAGGAGAATTTCTTTGAGAGCCACTTCGTATCACGCATAAGAACAAATTGAGCTTTATAATAGGACGGTAGTTAGGGTGATAGTGTAGTGGAGGAACTTTACACCTAAAGAAGTTACTTGGGAGAGAGAGAGAAGATGGAATGAAAGAGAAAAGATATCTATCCAATGTTTGAAAGAGTAGAACCAATATTTTGCACCTTTGAGGATGGTTTTTTTGTTTTAGATGGGGAATATGGAATATCACTATTTTTACTCGCTTTTATTAGATATATGAACAATCCTAAAGGTTGAGTGGACCTAAAGTAAAAGAATCATTGTGGACATATTATACTCTTTAATTTTAATAAATCTAGAATTGAAATTATTTGTGCAAATACTAGAGTATATTGGAGACCAAGATTTAAAGTCCATAAGGATGGAAGTAAATCCAAAGAATTTCCAAAATTCTCCAAAAATCCTTGGAGAAAATAAAATAGAATTAAAATATTAGATTGGAGATAAAAATCTAAAAAGATACGCGATAAAGTGGAAAGTTAATGAGAAGAGGAGTGAAATAAAACTAGAAACATGAAAAAGCTAGTTTTTAAAAGATAGTTTGATGGAAAAAACAAAAAGAGTAAAGCCTAGGCAAAAAGGAAAAAAAATCATGATTTAACTGGACACAATTATGGAAACATTTTTGAAGGGGAAAGCAAGCTTAGAAATAGACCATTCACTGGGTAGACAAGAGCGTTGTCTACACTTTGGAAGAATTGGTCTCTGCTCGAGGCTGTGGAGAAGAGAAAGATCAAGGTTGGGTGTCAGAATAGTCTTACCAAAATTGATATGCACAAGTAAATTAATTTTGTAATATGAAATTGTTGTGTTATTGAAAGCTAGAGGAAAGATGATTCAAGTAGGAGAATTTTTAATTTATCTTTCTATATTAATTTATGATTAAGTTAGAAGAGGAATTTGGAAAGTTAGATTTTATGACTTATTAATTTATACGAGAATTTTGATAGTATGTATTTAACAAAAAACCACTATATTAGATATAGTTAGCTACTGTATAGTTGCATAGAAAATTAAGATTAATAAAACAACAAGCAAAATTTCTAAACCATGAATAGGGTTTAAATCGGAGAGTTAGGGTTGTAAACCTATAAACTTTATGCACATTAATTATATAAATATATATGTGGAAAGGAGGAAAAATATTGTATTTAACCATTGTGTAAGTAAAAGAATTGAACAAAAATATAGAGATTATATAAAGAGATATTTTTCCGAGTCATAGAAAAGTAGGATTATACAAATTAAATGTAAACATTATGTTGTGTGTGTAACCTTAAAGGGTTACATATAGTCATGCACTCTTTCATTGAATAAGAACTTAAAAATGCAATACATAATAAAGTACTATCACGATAGAAATACAAGAACAATACGATTAAGAAATGAAGTAGACAAATATATTTCCAATGAATTATAAAAATGAATTATTTTTATTATACACATAACATAACCATTATATTTTTCACGATAAAAATTACATTACAATACATGTCATAAATTCTTGACAAAGTTCATGGTCCTACATAAATAATTACAAGAATTTTATAAATGCGAAAAGTATAGCTTTGAATTCGGAAGAGTGAATTCTATAGAGGCTTGATACTTTTGTGTAACCAACTCCCAAAATAGAAGAAAACATATATCAACTCCTTAGAAATAAGCCACTTTAGTAGGCAACCTCCAATCACATTACATAAATGAACAATTATTTGATGATACAAATGACCAAAACCTCCTTCTATATATAGGAGTCCATGGGAGCCATAATGTAATCTAGTGGGGCCTGATGTAATCCCTAGCTGACCTAACAATAATAATTTAAGGGCACAATAATAACAATATTGGGGTTATAGGGGTTCAACGATAATAATAAGGGGGCTACACTAACATAATAAGGGACTACACTATTAATATAGGGACCTAACATGCCCCTCTCCTTCAAACAAGTGTTGTCCTCAATGCTTCGATCAGCTTCGAGGTGCTTTTGTATAAAATTCTCATCCTCCCATGCTCAGAATCTTTAGTGGGTAAGTTCTTCCATTTGATGAGATTCTGAAAATTGATCGATTTCATATTTGTCGAGTTCTTGTTTCACATGACTACTTCGAGTTCAACTATGGATTTTTATTCTTCATCAAGTTACGGCAATATTGCTTGGGCTTGGAGAAGTTTGTCCCCCTATAACCTTTTTTAAGCATGAAACATGGAAAACTAGATGCACTCGCGAAGAAGCGAGAAATATCCAATTTGTATTCCATAGTACCAATCTTTTGCAAAACCTTATAAGGACCATATTACTTTGGCGATAATTTATTATCTTTCTTAGCTTGCTTGAGGGACATTTTTTGTATGGTTGTAGTCGTAAAATTTCCCAGATCTCCCACATCAAAACTTTTTCATTGCGATGTTGATCTTCTGTTGTTTCATTCAATTTTTGTGCCAAATTTAGGTTATCCTTTAAGAGTTGGAGAACTTCTTGTTGATGCTCGATGTGATCCTCCACTTCTTGAACCCTAGAATTTTTCCTTAAATAATATGTGATGGATGGTGGATGATATCCACTGAAATGTGACATAAATGGGGTCATTTTTCTTCAGCGTATGGAAGGAAGTCTTATACCACCATTCGTGAGGAGGTAACCCACTTGACCCATTGTGCTTGTTTATCGGATAAAAAACAGAAGAGATATCCTTCCAAACATTTACTCACTATCTCTCGTTTGTTTGACCATCAGATTGAGGATGATAAGATGAGCTATGAGATAGTTGAGTACCCAAACAAGAAAATAATTCTGTCAAAAATTTCCTATAAAAATGGGATCTACGTCCCTTACAATACTCTTCGGGTTTCCATGTAGATTTTGAATTGTTTCCATAAATGCGGTAGCAAGTTGTCACTCACTTTAAATGGATGAGATAATGCACAAAAGTGTGCATACTTGGTAGAGTCTATCAACTACCACCACTGATGACGACTCCTTCCTTCGGGACTTTAGTAAACCTGTGAGTAAAATCCATTGAAATATCCTCCCAACGTTGACTTGGAATGGATAAAGGTTTTAGAAGACCCCGGGGTCTTAATTGTCTCAACTTTATTTTTACGGCAAACCAAACATTGACACGCCACAAACTTTTGAATATCATATTTAAGACCATCCCAAAAAAAATTCTTTCTTCACCACATGGTAAGCTTTTTATAAATCCAGAGTGTCCTCCTAAAAGGGGGAAGTGTGAAATTCTAAAAGAATATTTTGTTTGAGTTTGGAATTCTTGCAAATATATAAGCGATCTTTTGTACCATAAGGGAATCATTTTCCAACGAGAAATGTGTTAGTAGTGTACTTTGAGGATCTTGCTGCAACTTTTGAATGAGAGTCCACACTTCTTTGTCCTTCTTCCATTCATCCCTTGCTTCAATTATCCAATGTTTGGTTGGATAATTGAAATGGCACTAAAGCAATGCTTCCACCTCTTCATCCTTTCTTGAGAGTGCATCTGCAACAACATTTAGCTTCCCTTTTTTGTAGACAATTTCAAAGTCATAACCCAACATATTTGTGACCCATTTTTTCTTCTCTTCTAAAGATAGTCTTTGTTCCAAAAAGTGTTTAAAACTATCATGATCAGTTTTTACCCTGAAGTGTCTTCCCATTAGGTAAGGTCTCCATTTCTTTAGTGCATTTAGTATTGCCAACATTTCCTTCTCATAAATAGCCTTTTGTAAATACTTTCCTTTTATTGAACAAATTTCAAAAGTAATGGGTCTTCCTTCTTGCATTAAAATAGCACCAAATCCATTTCTGGAGGCATCACATTCCACAATAAAGGTTTTTGTGAAGTCTGGCGTAGCTAAGACTGGTGCTAGGCGCATTGCCTCTTTAACATTGATGTTGGAACTTGTAGTGAGCATAAATTTGCAATTGCGCCTCGTTGTCCTTTCTTTAGAAGTTTTTTCATGACATTAGAGCTTATTATCTTTCCTGGCTTCCTTGTGATACCCCGTAATTTGATTTCCTTTCCTTCCGAAAAAAATTTCAAGAAAAGTTTATGAAAATTAAAAGCTACCATCCCGAAAGATTGTAACCATTGTACTTGTAGTACAACATCAGCACCTCCCATTGGGATGGAAAGCATTGGACCATTAAATACATATTCCCCCATGGCTAGCTTGATATATGCTAGCATTTTCCGGAAGCATGATTTATAGTTCGTCCATTTTCCAACCATCACTTGACATTGCGAGTGCTTTGGGTATAGGAAACAATTCAATTCCTTGGGTACCTTATAATGAATAAAATTATGGGTACTACCCGAATCAATCAACACTATTACCTTTTTCTTCTTCATATGTCCTTCTATCTTAAGAGTTTGAGGAGTGGTGATTCCCACCAATGCATTACATCATATGGTCGGACTCATTTTTTCTTCTTCTAGGGTTGGTTCCTGGTGTATATCCTTTTCTTGTTCATTTTTTTCTTCCTCTTCATAATCTATGTAAAATAATTTCTTCTCAGCACACCTATGACCTTTAGTGTATTTTCTATCACAACTATGGCAAAGCCCTTTTGCTCTTTTTTTTCTTCCAATTGTTGTGGTGTCAACCTTGTAGGTTGTGGAAATCTAGGCGTAGCAACACTTCCTTCTTAATAGAAGTGAGTGGTAGGCTTCCTTGTCGCCATAATTTTACATTAAATTTTTATTGCCAACTTGAATTCCTTCTCCAATGAATCAGGTTCCAAAACGCGAACTTCATGTTGGATGCTATCCTTTAAAGTACCTATGAAGAGATCAATCATGTGTTCCTCTGGAATATTAGTTACCCTCATATTCAGTTTTTGAAAGTCCTCAATGTGCTCCCCCACTAAATCCTTTTGTTTAAGATGTATCAATCGGCTAAAGAATGTGTTGCTCTTTGTATCCTCATAATGTGAAATTATTTCCTCTGTAAAATTGACTAAGTGACAATTTTTTTATGGAAGCAAAGCCATCGATACCATACAAATGTATTTTGTTCTAAATGTAAAGTTGAAATGCGTTCCTTTTGTGTGTTTTTCACATTATGTCCAATCTCCCACAATGACCTAATTATGGAACCGTTCAGTAGAGCTAACTTGTATGACTTACCACGTGTCACTGTTTTGTCCTTCAGCTCTGAAATTCATAGCCAAGAAACTAAAGTCTGTGTACTTGCGAACACTTTTTACGGAACTCCAATACAATGCTCAGAGAGAGAGTTACAAATATTTTCCGATGATCACCTCTTTAATATGAAATTCGGGAGCACCGAAAAAGCACTACCTTCACGAGATCATATCTCCAAAAATGTTGCGAACCAATATCTAGAAATTTTTCAACGATGTTCCTCGGGATTATGGATTTTTCTTGTAAAAAATTTTTAGCTTTTGAACCTTCGTAGAAAAAAATTTATTATGAAATTACCGGATGACCTATTTAGGTTAAATTTAGGAGCACGCAGAAATGACCTAACTAGCATAGATCATATCTTCGAAAATATTGCGAACCAAGCTGCAGAAATTTTGACGACATTCTTCGAGTTGTGACCTGGCACTCTGAAAATTTCGAATTCGAACCTTCGTAGAAAAACAATTACTGCTTTGAAAAATTCCACCTTGACTGTTTAGAGCAGCGAAACCCTAGAATCTCAAATCTCTAATACCAAATGTTGTGTAACCAGACTCCAAAAATAGAAGAAAAGAGATATCAACGCCTTAGAAATAAGCCACACTTCGAGGGGGCAACCTCCAATAAATTACATAAATGAAGAATTCCTTGATCAGTACAAATGACCAATACCTCCTTCTATATATAGGAGTCCATGGGGCCATAATGTAATCCTAGTGGGGCCATAATGTAATCCTAGCCGACCTAACAATAATAATTTAAGGGCACTATAATAACAATATTGGGGGTTATAGGGGTACAACAATAACAATAGGGGGGGCTACACTTACATAATAAGGGACTACACTATTAATATAGGGACCCTATGAGATATGGACCAACTTTTGTACATAGAAGAAATAAAATTACAATGTCAAAAAACGAAAAAAAATTGTTTGTTCAAAATTTAAGAATGATAAAAACAATGAATAGAAATACCTACATCAAAATAACATATACAACTATTAGTATATGTTAATAAAATAAATGAAATAATTACAAGTAATTTACTAAGGTAGTTGGAAAGGAATTTTTACCAGTTATCCCATTATAAATAGTACAATCATTTCACATGTTTACATAAATAGAAATTAATGGGTTCATGCATGAGAAATGAACACAGATAATATTGTGGAAGATTTATGAGAAGAGGAAAAGGAAAAGTGTAATAGAATGTGATAGACGGGAGGGTATGAGCTTTGTGATTACTATAAATATCTTGTGGAAATAGTAAGAGTACACGTACAATTTAATTATTTTATTAATTTGTAGAAATTAATAAAATAACCATTCTAATTATAGACAGCAATTATATCTCTATTATAAACCAAAATTATGAAATAAATAAACAGAAATATAAATCAATCAAATTAAAATAGAATTCTATAAAATTTTACAAAGTATTCTAATTATATATCTATGTATATATATATTGACAAATTGGAATTCCACTGTAAAGAAAGTGAAACCCAATTATTTCTCTATTGATGAGAGAAGCTTATGTCAATGTTAGCATTCATTATTTCTCCTATATCAACAAAATTACTAGTATGCCTCTGATATTTTGATGTGAGCATTCATTATTTATCTTATATCAACAAAATTACTAGTGTGCCCCTTATTTCTATGATTGGACTCATGGTATTTGGGTGAAAGCATGAAGATGGGTTACACTTTTGGGCCAAATGTGGCGATGAAATTTCAAGTTTTTCCTCTTTATCAAATTGAAGCCCTCAAAATTTATATAAGCACTATGAACTTTGATCCAGAGTAAAAATATTTTTTTTGGAGAATTATGTTATTATCTTAACGATATTTTTTCCAAAAATATTAAGTGTCGTATTTAATATGTTAATTTTCTATTAAAAGAAATTATTTTCCTTGCAAATTTTCACACATCTTAAGAGGTATGTGTGTGTTTAAGTAGCATAACTTAGTCTAAAATATCTAATTTTTAATATATATATATATCTATTGTAACACCCCCAATTTGTGTGTTGAATTTTTAAAGTTGGACATTGAACTTTAATCCTAAAGGGGGTGGACCCCAAGGGATAAGTATGGTGTGAATGTATTTACATATTTTATTTGAGGAAATAAATAAAATGATTGTGCAATTTGACCAAGATGAGAATTAGAGATCACTTGCCAAATCCATGAGGATGGATAAGGCAACAAATCCCTAAAAATCTTTCAAAAATACTATGAAAAGAAATTTATTTAGATTTAAGGAGGAATCTAAAATTCCCCAATGAAGAGGAGTAGTTGGGAAGAGGTGAGAAAAAGGCTGGAAAAAGTCGATGAAAAGCAGCGGCTTTAAAGAATCCCCAAAAATGGAAGCCTAGGCTAAAACGCGGGAAAGAAAGCATCTTGCTATTACCGGGACCGTCAGAATTAGAAACATGCTTTGGGAAGCTATGAGCTTAAATAAGAGTTTGCTCCTAGGCATATCGAGGAGGTTGATGCGTGCTAGGAGGTGATCTACTGCTCGGGGGTGAGTCTGGGGAGACAAAGAGGATTCTAAGGTTGGGAGGTTGGTCAATTGCGGGTTGATGGTATGTTATGAATTTTGTTATTCTACTTTACTGATGGTATGAATTGGCTACATATATAAAACTAAATTAAATGGTGTGATTGATGTTAGTACTACATTTAATGAGAGTCCATCCTAAGGTATTCACCTTCAGTTACTATTGAGTTGTAGACCGAAATCACATAGGTAAAAACCCCGAAGCTCTAAACCAATTGTGGTCTAAATGCGAAGTTCTTAGTCCCTATGGATAATGAAATATTCTCTTGCTTTTTCGTAGTACAAATGTAGAAAATTGTGCTCATATGTATAATAGAACAATATGGTAGTAGGTACCGAAGTTTACATGGTGCAAAAACAAGCGGGGAAAAGAAAGTAATAGAGTAGAATCTTATATCCCAACTTGTGATCAGGAAAAGCATGATTCTATTCTATATGATTATTTATCGATTATAAATGTATATTTATATCTCTAGTTCTATCGCTTGATCCACTGAATCAGTATAGTAGCAAAAAGACTCAAAATATAATTTCAATCCTATAGTCGAAGCATTGGAGGAATGCATATAGGTATACATCGAAAAATATAATTTGCACAAAGCTTCTAGGACTTAGAAAATGTACTCTTACTAACCTAAAGAGTGAAGCTACACTCTAGAGTTATCACAACATTTATAGCAATAATAAGGTGTATATCATGTTAAATTCATCTCTAAACCTTGAATAAAATAAATATTATGGTTATGGATTATATTTAGGCTTAAATGTGTACTAGCAAATGAACTATTAAATCCATGTAAAAGCATCTAACAAAATGTCCCTATGTTAATATGTTAAGAACTATTACCCATAGTTCCGTTTACATAGATCGCCCATGGGTTATACCTATATCTATGTATGAATTACATAGGTTAAAAAGAGTTATAAATAAGAACCATACCCACGAATTATTTATATGTGCAAAAAGGAGAGGTTAATACGACTTCGTTAGGATACAACAAAACATCTATACTAGGTGATTCTCCCTACGACTAATAGAGTAAATGTATAATTAACATTCATAAGGGCGTGACGGTCCAACTTAAACCCAATGTCTTAGCCATAAGGATCAAAACGCGAAACCATTGAGTTTGCCCAGAGCTTTTATAGCTACGGCCATCACGACTTGTTTTAATGTTAAACAAAATTAACAAAGTCCACGATAATTCAACGATACAAGGCTTATAGTTGGTCACCGTTGCCACATAAATGCCGATCTTGCGAGCTAAACTAAACGAGAATTTTAGTCATGGCGTTTGTCATACATGCAATTACGAGAAAACAAGGGGATAATAATAACTCATCGAGCGCCATCATAAACTCATTTGATTTTGATTTGGGCGAGAAAGAATTTGAAAAACAAAATAATAATAAAACCCAAATGGTAAAAGAATCGAGCGAGTTCCAAAGGAGTTACGATCAAACGATATTCATTATTAGAGACGTGCACAGTAGGGTCAAATCCATGCGAAATCCTCTAGTTAGGCCACCATAAAAGAGGCCGTGGCATTTGTGAGGGGACCGCCGGAGTGAACCGCAACGAAAAGCGAGAGCAACGCCTCCCAAAATAATAGTCGGGAACATGGTGAGCAGGCTTGGTATGACTGAGCTTCTGCAGCGTTTTAAAATAAATGTTTCATGTCGAAACTAGTATGTAAATCCTTCCAAAGCCTTCCGGTGCTCGAAGGTATACTATCCTCACCAAAGCAAATGAAACAAAAGCACGGAGCTTTCGTTCGAGGGGAGGTGGGTAGCCGACATGCAGAAAAATTCGGCACCCTTTCCTCGTTTTTGAATAACTTAACCAAAGAAAACGATATGTAAAGCGACGAGGAAACTATGGACATAGTTCGAAAGCGCAGATTGCGAACACTTGTTATGCTGACGGAATGAGACACCGTTCGACATAAATATAAAATCACAAACCTAGAATAAATATGATGAGACCTCGGGTGTTTTTGAACAATAGCGAGGATGGGGTCAACACATAATAAACCAAGCGGAAAGCAAAAGCGCTATAACCGGAAGGAAAGAGCTAAGGGTTTCAAGCTGCGGTAGCGTTCACTTCCCTTTGCGTCTTGCTTTGAAAGTACTTGCAGAAAAGGAGGAAACCCGGACGGTGCGCGAGGAAATGTGCATTTCTAACCTGCAAATGTTTAGGCATATATGAAACACTCATGCACGCGAGAAATAATAACTATTAACTCCCAAAACCCCCATCGATCGGACTGCGAATGGAGTGCAACACCTTTGTGGTAAGAAATAAAAAAGAATGCCAAAACCAGCTCAACGTGGACCGGGGAAAGAGGCAACGATCTCCTTTGCCTCCTCTGCGCTTGGAGATATACTACTGACTAGTTAGATCTTTGTAGAGAAGAAAAAAAAATGAAACCGAGGATAGTAAAGATGCGGGAATTTAGTCAGAGTGAAGGGGTTCAATTAAAAGAACACCGAAACCCCTAATTCCCCCTATATTAGTACATCGAAGAAAATCCCGAGAGATTTATTGAGAAAACCTATCTACGTTGCCACGATAGGGTACCCGGCGCCATTAATGGGCACGGAAGGAGGAGGGGCATCTTATGGATGCCGTCGCAGGTAAACCTAGAAATTTCCAATAGCCGGAGAGAGCCAAACTCAATGCAACTCAGTCACTTGCACTAGCCTTCCTCCTTGAACGAAACGTGCTCACTGCTGACCAAAAACCGAAAGATATTATATCTTCACTCATGCGTCAAACCAAGATGGACGAAACAGGTGCGATGGAGACGGCGCATACAATCCACGAAAATCGATGCGAGATGGGGATACCATGCGGAGGAGCACACAACGCGTGTATGGGCGGGTTCCAAATCAAATATTAGGGGTTATGCCACCGCCTATACTGAGCGCGGCATGCATGCTGTGGTGATAAGTGCAATAGTTATCGAGGGGAATAGGAGGTAGCCACGCAGCGACCATGCACGTAAAGAATGTACGCCGATCATGCTATGACTTCGATTCGGGTTAAGAACGACACGCCTTCACCCACCTCATAATTCCAACGCTGAAAGTTTTCTATAACTCTGTCTATACGGAAGCAGGTCACGGAACGTATGATAGTTATGATGTGTTCAATTGAAAGTTCATTATAACTCTGCAATATAATTTTGCTATGTCAAACCTTTGTTGGATGGCGACAATCGCTTTCGGATTAAGGGCATCGACATAAGCGACAAATATATATATGAATATAGTTTATGATCGTATGGTCGTATGGGGCGTACCTTCAATAATGGTACCGGGTGGTACCCATAGTTATACATGAGATTATATATATATAAGTTATGTGTGAGTGAATACATAGATTTTTAATGGACTTTATCCAATGCCATATATATATAAGGATTTGGTATTGTATATATGGAGTGATTGAGTATTTTATATGCGTTCTATATATATATCAAGCTTATGCATAGGGTAAGAATCTTGGATTGACTTTATTCAACGATATATATATATAGGATTGAAATATTATATAGATATGGGTTCAATGTTTTATATATATAGGTTTGATACTATATATATATATGGAGTCGATAATGTTATATATGTGATATATCCGTACCCTATGTGGGGTCGAAAAAGATGAGCACTTAGGGCTATAAGAATTCTATAAGAGGCTTAGAATTTATGTACAGGGGTTTAATGTGAATTGGGTTAGCATTGAATATTAGTAGAAGGGAATGGTGAGTAAATAACCAACTTCTGAACAGTATTCATACCAACCGGTAAATACCAAGGGGATCTAAGGATGGATATGAAAAAAAAAAAAAAAAAAATTCCTTAAACTGTGGTTGTTACAAATGGTATCAGAGCCCAAGTACAAAAACTGGGCTGTTAGTATTGTGCTCACAAAATTCTGAATGTTATTGAGCAGTGTAGAGATTGGTAATTTATTTTTGTTGTGTTTGACTGATTAAATTTATGAGTGTGTACAGTGTGGTGCTAAAATGGCTGAAGAGGGAGGAATTTATGTGGATCTACGTGATGAGTTTGCTACTCCAGATCCCAATGCCCCGGTACTGGCTATGTTGCACTGGATGCAACGAGAGTTGGCTGAATTAAGAAGCCAAAATGACATGTTGTCATCAGCCAGTAAGGAGCAGGAAAAGCTCATCAGAGAGCTAACTTCCCGGAACATCCAGGAAGGCGAAGGTTCTGGAAAAAGAAAGATGGATGAATCTGAGGATGAGGATGTAGCTAGAAATCAATATAAGCAGAAAAGAGAATTGCAGGGAGAATTTAGAAAGATCAAACCTCCCTCCTACGATGGGGAGAAGGAAGAGGATGCTGAAGCTTGGTTGCTGAACATGATCAAGTATTTCCAAGTGTATGAATATGAGAGCAATCTGAAGGCCAGATTAGCTGTGTATCAGCTACAGGAAAGGCTACACTATGGTGGGAAGAGACAAAAATGGTGCATGCCATTGATGAAAAGACAGTTACTTGGGAAGATTTTCAGATTAAGTTCAAAAGTCGTTATTTGAATGAACGTTATTATGATGATAAAGCAAAGGAATTTCATGAACTTAGATTAGGACAGCTCACTATTGATGAGTTTGTCACAAAGTTTACAAATTTACTGAGGTATGTCCCTTATATCAGGGAAGAAAAGGCAAAAGTGCAAAGGTTTTTAAATTGTTTGCCTACTATGTACAAGGAGAAAATAGAGTTTGACAATCCAAAGACAATGGATGAGGCTGCTAGAAAAGAAAGATTATGCTATCAGCAGTTTAAAGGTAAATCTGAACAAGGGAAGAGCTGGCTGAACAAGGGTGAGTTCAAAGGAAAAAGACCAAAACCAGCATATCTAAGAAATTTTGGTAGATATCATCAGCGGAAAAAATTCAATAAACCAAAAGAAAGTCAAACAGCTCAGTCCCAAGTGGCTTCAAAACTAGTAGATGGGAACAATAAAAAGGAAGGGACAGTCAGAATGAAATAACCTTTGAAATTTTGGGGCTGTGGAGAACCCCATATGATGAGGGATTGCCCCCATCGAAATATACACATGATCAGCAGAGAGCAAGAGGCCACAACAATAAATGACATAGCCAGAAATATACCAACTATTAGTGCAGCCTTGGAGAATTGGCAAGCAAAACATCAAGCAACCATGGTGGAAATGGAGGGTAAGATTTCTGACCTACCCATTACTGTTTTGATTGATCCAGGTGCTTCTTTGAGTTACATTAGTCCTGGAATTGTAGAAAAATGTAAAATTAAACCTGAAAAGTTTCAGCAGTCATGGTTGGTATAGCTGGCCACTGGAACTAAGAGAAAAGTTACACATAAATTGCCCAAAACAGCAATACAATTAAATGGCTTTCCAACAGAAGTAAATTTGAACATATTTCCATTAGGATCCTATGACTTGCTGATAGGAATGGATTGGCTGGAAAAGAAGAAAGCTCTGATGAACTGCTGGGATAAAACCCTGCATTGTGTGGATGAAGAAGGGAAACCTTTTACACTAAAAGGGAAACCAAAGTCCATTTCAGTAAGACAAATATCAGCCTTACAATTGAAAAGAACAGCTAGAAAAGGATACCAAGTCTATGCAGTGCATGTAGAAGAAATAGAACAGAAAACTGAGGAAGAGTTACTGGATGCTATACCAGTCATTAGAGAATTTAAGGAAGTCTTTCCCAAGGAAATCCCTCATCTTCCCCCCAAAAGAGAGATTGACTTTTCTATAGATCTGGTGCCGGGAGCCACACCTGTTTCCCGAGCCCCCTATCGGATGAGTCCGCCAGAACTGATGGAGCTGAAGATGCAGCTGCAAGAATTATTGGATAAGGGTTACATTAGACCAAGTGTGTCTCCATGGGGAGCACTTGTTTTATTTGTTAAAAAGAAGGATGGAACTTTTAGGATGTGCATTGACTATCGTCAACTGAACAAGTTGACCATTAAGAATAGATATCCACTTCCTAGAATTGATGATCTTTTTGATCAAGTGAGAGGAGCTTCAGTCTTCTCCAAGATATACCTAAGGACTGGGTATCACCAGCTCAGAATTAAAGAAGAAGACATCAGCAAAACAACATTTCGAACCAGGTATGGGCATTACGAATTTGTAGTCTTACCTTTTGGTCTGACAAATGCCCCTGCCACTTTTATGTGCCTGATGAATAGTGTGTTGAATAAATATTTGGATAAATTTGTTTTGGTGTTCATAGATGATATTTTAGTCTACTCCAAAAACAAAGAAGAACACAAGGAACATCTGCGGATAGTGTTGCAAACTCTGAAAGAAAATCAGCTATATGCCAAGTTCAGTAAATGTGAATTTTATAAAGATAAAATTCAATATTTGGGTCATATTATTTCTGAAAAAGGGCTTGCAGTTGACCCTGAAAAGATAAAAGCAATTAAGGAATGGCCAGTCCCAACTGATGTTTCAGCAATAAGGTCATTCATGGGGATGGCAGGCTACTATCGTAGATTTGTGGAAAGATTTTCTGCCATAGCTCATCCCATCACTTCATTGCAAAGAAAGGGTGTCAAGTTTGTGTGGACTGAAAAATGTCAAAACAGTTTCGAGCAGTTAAAACAAAAACTTATTTCAGCCCCTATATTAAAAATTGATGATCCTGATAAAGAGTTTGTTGTATGTACAGATGCTTGCAGAGAAGGGCTGGGAGGAGTCCTGTTGCAGGAAAATTCCGTTATTGCATATGAATCTAGGAAACTGAAAATGCATGAACAGAATTATAGTGCATATGATTTGGAATTTGCAGCTGTTATCCATGCTTTAAAGATGTGGAGGCACTATCTTCTGGGGAAGAAATTCACATTGATGACCGATCATATTAGTCTTAAATATTTCTTTTCCCAAACTGATCTGAATGCAAGGCAAGCCAGATGGCTGTCCTTTTTAAGTGAATTTGATATGGACATAAAACATATCAAGGGGAAAGAAAATAAAGTTGTTGATGCATTAAGCAGAAATGCTTGTCAACATTTAAACAACATTGGGAGTAGTGCCCAGATGGAGATAGAGGAATTGGTGGGAAAAGCAGGAAATCAAGATCCCAACTATGAAGCACTCTTGGTGAAACTACAGAAAAGGGATAAAACTGATTTCAATAAAAACCAAAAAGGGCTGCTCTATTACAAAAACAGGTTGTATATTCCAAGTATAGAGTCAGTGAAAAGAGAAATTCTAGATGAATATCACAAACAGCCCTATGCAGGACATCCAGGATACCAAAAGATGTTAACAGCCTTGAAGAAGAAGTTGTTCTGGCCAGGAATGAAGAGAGATGTGGCAGAGTATCTAAGTAGGTGTATGGAATGTCAACTGGTCAAAGTTGAGCATCAACACCCAGCAGGGCTTTTAAACCCTTTGCCGATTGCAGAATGGAAATGGGACACAGTTTCCATGGATTTTATAACAGGATTACCCAAAAACAAATATCAGCATGATTCGGTAATGGTAGTAGTAGATACTCTCACCAAAGCTGCCCACTTTATACCAGTAAAATCTACCTTTGGAACAGCTCAAGTAGCAAATGTTTTCCTAAAGGAGATAGTAAGGCTTCATGGAGTGCCCAAGGTGATTGTCTCAGATCGGGATGCCAAGTTCACAACAGCATTTTGGAAAGGATTGTTTGCAGGAATGGGTACTAAGCTGAATTTTAGTACTGCTTACCATCCTCAAACTGATGGGCAAACAGAAAGGACAAACCAAATTTTAGAAGATATGCTGAGAATGTATGTGATGGATAGGCCATCAAAATGGGAAGAATATCTGCATCTAGCTGAGTTTTCCTATAATAATAGCTACCAATCCTCTATTAAGATGAGTCCATTTGAGGCACTCTATGGAAGAAAGTGCCGTACTCCCTTGAGTTGGAGCCAACCAGAGGATAAACTAGTGTTGGGACCAGATGCATTACAAGAAATGGAAAGAATTGTCAAACAAATACAAAGAAATATCAAGACAGCACAAGATCGCCAGAAAAGTTATGTTGATAAGAAAAGAGTGCACCGAGAATTCAAGGTGGGGGATCATGTGTATTTACGCATCAAACCCAAAAAGAGCACACTTTATGCTGGAAGTTGTGCAAAACTTGCACCTAGATATTGTGGGCCTTTTGAAGTTTTAGAAAGGGTGGGACCAGTGGCTTACAAGCTGGCCTTACCACCCCATGTTAAAGTGCATAATGTGTTTCATGTTTCATTATTAAAATGATATGTGCATGATGCTTCTCACATAGTTGATTGGAATGTTGTACAGGTGGAACCAGAAGGGGAGTTTCTGCCAGAACCGCTTCAAATATTGGAGCGGGAAGAAAATGAATTGAGAAACAGAACAGTGGCCAGAGTAAAAGTGCAGTGGAAGCACTTTACTGCTGAAGAAGCCACCTGGGAAAGGGAAGCTGAAATGATGGAGAAATATCCATTTTTGTTTAAGTGAACTTTAGTAGTTAAATAAGAACACCGAGGACGGTGTTTATTTTCAGAGGGGGAATATGTAACACCCCCAATTTGTGTGTTGAATTTTTAAAGTTAGACATTGAACTTTAATCCTAAAGGGGGTCGACGCCAAGGGATAAGTATGGTGTGAATGTAGTTGCATATTTTATTTGAGGAAATAAATAAAATGATTGTGCAATTTGACCAAGATGAGAATTAGAGATCACTTTCCAAATCACGGTAATAGATGACAGCAATCCCACAAGCATTAAATCAGCCAGGAAAGAAATTTATTTAGATTTGAGGAGGAATATAATTTCACAATGAAGAGGAGTAGTTGGGGAAGGAAATTATTTGGAAAAGTGAGGAAAAGCAAGTAGCTTTAAAAAATGCAAAATGGAAAGCACAAAATAAACGGAAAAAAAAAAATATATATTACAGACATGAGGTAAAGAAAAAATACTTTGGAACTTATGTTTAATGGCTGCTCCTAAAAGTCAAAAGTTGATCTCAGCCTACTAGGAGGTGATCTCTGCTCGGGGGTGAGTCCTGGGAGACAAACAAGACTCTAAGGTTGGGAGGTTGGTCATTTGCAGATTGTGGTATGCTCTGAATTTTTTTGTTATTCTACTTTCTGATGGTATGATTTGGCTACATATATAAAAAAATAAATTAAATGGTGTGATTGATGTTAGTACTACATTTAACAGAATCCATCCTAAGGCATTCACCTTCCAGATTCTGTTTAGTTGTAGACCAGAAATCCATAGAGTAGAAACCCCAGAAGCTCAAAACCAATTGTGGTCTAAATATGAAGTTACTTAGTCTCTATGGATAATGAAATATTCTCTTATTTACCAACTGATGACTAACATTAATTGTACTCACCAAAATATATTCTTAAAATATTGTGGCAGAAAAAAAAACACAAGATAAAGGTATTAAATATGGAACCCAATATTTTTCTAGATAAATAAGTGCTTCTACTCTATGGGAGTATTCTATCTTGTGTAGCAAGTATGGAGACTATCGAAAGTGAATACCACCTCTAGACCTTGAAATACATATTTTGGTTATGGATTTAAGCTATGCTCAATGTATACCAGCAACTGAACTATTAAATCCATGTAAAGTATCCAGCAAAAATATCCCTATATTAAGAAGTATCAAGACTCAATACCTATAGACCCTTTTCACATAGACTGTACATGGACCATACCTATATATATATATGAACTATATAGGTTAAAAAGGGGGTTATAATTTCAAACCATATATATAAATTTTGTTAAAATGAAACATATATATATATATATATGAAAAGTAGATGCTAATACAAATCCGACATGTTAAAATGAACATATAGATATATGGTTCCTACGACTAGCCGAATCAATGTATGGTCAAAAGATATAAATGCATGACAGTAAAAATTGTAAACCTGTGGCCTTCGTCATAAATCCAACAAAACCTTTGACGGCCCGACTGTTATAGTCATTGTATTTCGATGACTGTTTTAATATTAAATAAAATTAACACAGGTAAACGAAAAAAAAAAAAAAACCCTGATACTACGCGTGTAGCTTATCACCGTGGCAATAAAAACGCCGACACCGAGAGCTAAAACCTAGCTCGTGTTCATGGCACTTGCCATACATGCCAGTATGAGAAAATGAGGGAAATAAAATAAGTAATGAGCGCCACAATAATAATTTATTTGCTTTTGATTCGAGCGAAAGAGTTAGGAAAAAAAATGGTAAACGTATCATGCAGGGTTCCAAGGAGTTATAATCAAACGATAGTCATCGTGAGCGATGCCTGATGAGTTAAACCCGGCGTAATCCTCGGTTAGGCTACCATCTGAGAGCCATAAAGCATTTGGAAAACCGAGGTGAACCCATGACCCAAAACATGAATAAACTTTCAAAGTAATAAAGTTAAGGACACAGATAGTGTGTGATTCAGGCATCTTTTGGTCTTTAAAATGAATTACATATGTCGAAGTATTGACATAAAATCTCCATGACGTAGAAATAACCGTTTGGAGAGGGTACTCCTATCCTCACTAAAGCAGTAGAATAAAAAAAAAATCTGATACTGTGGCGGCCCAGACACTGTAAACCCAGCCCATCTCCTCCTTATGAGTCTAATAAACGACAGTAAACAGAAATGAAATAGTGACATGGCTGAAACGTAGGCCAGGCTTTGTGTTCTCGCCTGTAGACAAACTATTTGGCAATCCTGGTGGTGGTTGATGAATACGCGTTTGAACGATAGCCGGAGGAGGTCAACACAAAATAAACAAACTGAAACAACACGCTACACCCGGAAGGAAAGAATTTAGGGTTTACCTGTTAGAGGCGTTCCACCTTTACGACTGGCTGAAGGTAACCACTGACCAACGAGAAACCCAGACGGTGTGTGAGGAAAGTTGCAGGTGGGTTATGTAACGACTGTCGCACTTGAATGAGATTCGAAAGACTCTCGATGTTTAAACCCTGAAAGACCTGCAAATGCTTCGGCATATATGAAACGTATTGAATGCAGAAATAGTAACTAGTAAATCAAAACACTCATACATCACACCCGAATGGAGTTGCAACTGTGTTAAGAATAAACAAAATTAAACCACGTCAACGAAGGCAGATTGGACCCCAGCCTCCAAGGGGCAGACAGAGGCGTCGATCCTTTTCCTCCTCGGCGCAGCTATACAATAGCTAGGTAGATACTGTAGCGGAAAACAAAAACGAAATAAGGTCGACAACTGAAGGAAGATAGTAAACGAGAGGAGTCAAAGAAAAAAAAATAGAACCATGACAGGAAGGAGTTGGGGAATTAGGTCGACTGAAGGGGTTCAATTAAAAGAACACCCGAAACCCTAATTGCACGATATCAATACCTCAGAAAATCCCGAGGTTTATTGAGGAAAAACATCTACATTGACAGTAAGGTACCAAGCGCCATCAATGAGCGCAGAGAAGGAGGGCATCGTATGCATGCCGTCGCTGGGTTAAACCTGGAAAATTCGACGGCTAGAGACCAAGCACAATGCACCAGTACATGCACCAGCTTTCCTCCCACGTACGAAATGCGCTCCTGCCAACAAAAACTAGAAAAATATTATATTTCACGCACACGTCAACCCAGATGATCTAAACATAGCAGTGGAAGTCGCATAAAATATTGAAACAGTACTAGGATACAATACGAGACGGAGCAGCACATAACGCGTGTATCTACCGGTTCCAAATCAAAGAAAAAAAACTAGGGTTTACGCCAACCCTGCCGGCATTCTGTACAATGGTGATCAGTGTCATCGTATCCGCTGGCAAGGAGGTTGCCACGACTCGACCAGGCCTGCCAGGAAGGTACGCCAACAAATCATCCTCAATTCCGGTGGGAGAGCGACGCGTTTCACACAGTTCATAAGCCAATGTCGAAATTTTATATGACTCTGCCTATATCTTACAGTAACTGAACGCATGGTAGGTATTATATGTTCAATGGAAGGTTCACCATAGTCTCTAATGTAATTGCGCTAGGACCAAATCTTTGTTGAAAGGCGGCAATCGTTTTTAGTTAAAGGCCTCGACATAAGTTAACAAATATATATAAAAATATATTTCATGTCATGTCGTGCTATGGGCGTACTTTCAATAGTGGTAACGGGTGGTATAAGTATTTGTGTATATGGGGTATATAGATATATGAGCTATGCATAGATGTAGGAGATTTTAAATTGACTAAACCCAATGCCATATATGTATATATGGATTTGATATTATATAGATGTGTATTCGATAATTATATATGGAATTTATATCTATGCTAAAGTTTTGCATGGGTGTATGCAACGTTGATTGAATTTATACAATGACATATACATATGTATATAGGATTTATAAATTATATATATGGGTGCGATGTTTTATATATATGTGATATATCCGTAGCCTATGTGGGGTCGAAAAATATGAGCACTTAGGGCTATAAGAATTCTATAAGAGGCTTAGAATTTATGTACAGGGGTTTAATGTGAACTGGGTTAGCATTGAATATTAGTAGAAGGGAATGGTGAGTAAATAACCAACTTCTGAACATAGTATTCATACCAACCGGTAAATACCAAGGGGATCTAAGGATGGATATGAAAAAAATAAAAATAAAAAATTTCCTTAAACTGGGGTTGTTACTGATTCATTGAAAGATCGTGGAATAACATTCAATGAACATTGGATATGGTCAGATGGATGCACAGGTCAATTCAAATCTGCACGATCATTCTTTTGGTTGTGTTGTCTTCATAAGAAAACCTGCATTAAACATTGTCGGAATTTCTTTGAGACTGGCCATCGAAAAGGAGAACATGACGGTGTATGAGCATGCATAAAACAAGTACTTCGAAGATATCAAATGAACCACTCTGCACGCCGACTTCTGAACGCTGAAGAATTTGTTCAATGGTGCATCATTGCTCTAAGCCATGACAAAAACCCATCAAGAGAAGTGTGAAGGTACATTCAATTTAATTTATATTGGAAATCTAATTTTAAACAATGTACATTTATCATGCAATGATTATTTTTAATTGTATTTTGATATCATATTTACAAATTCTTTTTCTAATTTTCCATATAAAGGTTTTTCTGGCATATTGGAATCGGAGACGTAGATATATCAATTGGAAATGACGTTGAAACAATAAAAGGGACTCGAAAATTACATTCAATTCAAACAAAGTTTTCCACAAATGTGTTTACATTGGATAAAAGAAAATATTCTTGTTTTTGTGATGTTTTCATAGACAACACAAAATCCAATGACGTTTGTGAAAACAAAATGTATGTGAACAATTGGAAACATACAGAGCTAAATACAAAGGGAAAAATGTATGTTGCAATGTTTGAAGAAATGCAATCAGAGGAAACTACAATATCATCCGATGGTGATCGAGTTTTTGATCTTGTTAGAGAAGGTAACATTTGAATTACTTTCTAATGATTTAAAGATCTACAAATAAATTTAAATATGCATAATTAAATGTTAAATTTATTTTATTGTGCAGGAGATGTTTTTGTTGTAATTGCACCTATTGACAACGATGAAAATGTGAAGTATTATTTGATGCGTTTCACTGAACGAAAAATGAAATTATTACAAGACTATAATGATCACGGATTTCAGTATGAAAAAGGGTCTATTATATTGAAAGGTTATTTTTTCAGACAAACTCATCAAAGTGGAGACTTTGTTTATTTTGAAGACTATGAACCTGATTCCATAAGTTTTCAATATAGTCACTTGGTGTGTGCAGCACACATAAAGTTGATAGAAGTTCAATCAAAGAAAAAATCGAAAATTAAGAAATGGAAAATGTCAAAATCCGATCATGAAAGGATTATTGAAGATGGAATTCCCTTAGAATTTTTTTGAGTGAACTTTCCAACAATTTATTATATTTGGATTAAATATGTTTTAGAACTACGAGTACTCAACTAAAAATTGAGCTGCTTATGTTATTTGTGGTTTGCACATGTTACAAATCGTTTGGGTACAAGCATGTGCTCTAGTATCAACTGAAAGTAGTTTTTCTATACATGTGCATTAATGAAAAATGTTATATGTATTGGATATATATATATATATATATATATATATATATATATATACATATATATTCTAGAATGAAATTAATTGTTCATGTATATTAATTGTTCTTGTATATGTTTTCCGACCGTATGGTACAAATTATTTCACTTTATTTTGTAAGTTTAGATTCGGTCCCCATATGGCCTAGCCTCCAAGGGATGAGATAACAAGTGGTTGTCCCCACTTGCCTGAATCTCAGCTTTTAAGTACAATTTTACTGTTTATGGTGAGCATCTTACATGATGTCCTAGCCAAGGATAGATTCTCTTTGTTTCAAGTTTCCAGTAAAATTTGTCACTGAATGACTTACTAGGATATTATAAAAACTAGCTTTGTAAGATCATTTGGCATTCGGAAAAAATTGAAAGTCTTAGACTGTCAATCAATTTAAAGTATCATTCACGCTAGGGAGTGTAAAATATTCAATGTAGGTTGGTGACGATGCTCACTCCTAGCTTGAAACGAATCAACTGACCAATTCTGCACAAAGTTGCAATGCACTAAAGCAAAGTTGGTAGCCTACTTGGTTTTTCACCCAAGCAATTCCAAAGGTACTCTTCTTACCTTTGGCCCCCAAAGCTACAATGGAGTTATAGGAAGGTGAAGAAAATTTTTTTCACTGATGGGAATTTGGTCACATCCCTAATCTCCCCTTATCAAAAAGTTCCTATCTACTACATTATCCAGCGTGTACTCAAGATCACTATTTCGTAATTAGAATATCAAAATATCATATGTTCTCACAAAAATACATGGAATGCCATTACGACACTCATCTAACAATGGGGAGCTCAAAACCTAGAAAGCTCCTCGTACCCTTAATAATAATGTGTTTAATTTAGTCTTTTAGGTGAGGATTAGGTGTGAATCTTCTTTTCACATACAAAAATAATTAATTTTTTAATTCCATAAATTTGATTATTCACCAAAATACATGTCATATCCACCATTTGTCTCTCCACAATTTCCCATTATTTTATTAAAATATGATTTTATCTCACCCAACTATCACATGTTCCTAAATTTACTCCTAATTGTTCGCTATGCCCTAAATTTACTCCTAATTGTTCCCTATGCTACTTTTCCCTTACTTATTTTTAGAAATTTATTTTCCTAGATCCATCATAACTATGGATCTATCAAGCGCTGAGAGGGATCAAATATCTAGAGGTGAAAACCTCTTTTTTGAGTGCAAAACTTGAGGAAAGGTTTGCACCTCAAGAGATTTTATCCCTCTCGGTGCTTGATAGATCCGTAGTTAAGATGGATCTAGGTTGGTTTCAGTCATGTGCAACCAAGGAAAAACTATCTGATAATATGAGAACATATGATTAATTTTATCAATAATAACAAATACATAATATTAATATAACCATTTTAAATATAATCATGTTTGATTTATCAAGTCATTTAATTTTAAATTTCTTGGTTACCTCAATTTGTTGTAGATGATAAATATTGTAGAATACTTAACTTAATGATGGAAAATGATCAAATAAATTTTTTGAATCTAGTATGTCTGTGTATGGTGAATGATAGAATGTGAATAATTAGAATGTAATCAATTACAAATAGCATTTATTGTGATCAATCTCAAACTATTTTCTTCTACTATTCTTATTTTCACCTTTGTTAGTTTTGTCATCTTTCCATATCGATTATATGAAAAATACAGTAGAAATCATAAATCATAAACCATTTAATATTTAGCTCGACTGTTGTAGCAATCATCATACCTTATCTCTCTTGCTCTCCAATATTATTCGGTTTAATTACTATAACACAAAAAAAGTTCTACATTGTCAATATTTTTTTGTGCTTACACTGAAATCAATGCACACTATTAATCCAATGACTTTAAAACAATGTACCATCATACATCCAATTACATCAAATCAGAAATCAACATATACACTGAAATCAATAGGATTGTCTTCTTTAAGTAACATTTCAATTTACATGTGCAAATGTAGGTTGAAGCCATCTGAAGAAACATTAAGTTTTAGATTGAAACCCATCCAAACTTGATTTAAAAACTACATATACAATTATAATTCTTCTCCAACAAAAACATTTAACATTAAATATCACATGCCAAATGTAGTTTAGATAGCAACATTACTTCACATTCACATGCCAAAAGTACTAAAACCATCCAAAAATTAAATAAAACAAATTATATAATAACAATGTAATACAATATATAAAATTAAATCTCACAAGTATCAAAGTTTGTATCTGATTTAACAATTTGAAACCATCAAAATTTTGAAATCAAATCTCTACCAATCATGTCCATCAAATGGAGGATCTAGCGTCTTCCTACTAGGGTCTCAGATCTATCATGTGAATAGGAAACCTACATACACAATGCACATGTACTTAAACATTAAAATTTGATGTTTTAAAAATGAATGAGAATATATATATATCTAGAACTTCATGTAAAAAACAAAATATAACAAAAAAATCATGCAACACCTCATGAGGTTCCCTCTCCATTTGATGAACAAGTTCTGCCCCCATAGGAACATCTGCAATGGTAAACTGTACAATATACATTTACAGTTATATATATATATATATATATATATATATTAAAAACTTTCAAATGAAAATGCACGTGTACATATATAAACGTATTTTCAATAATATTAAAAAAAGGAACTAAATACAACTTGTTCAAATGTTGTGGATGTTCCTATCTCCGTCGCTAGAGTCCGCGGATTAAAGAAATCTTCTATAGGAACCTAAATTCAAAAAAAATTTAAAAACTCAAAATATAGATCTCTCTCTCTCTCTCTCTCTATATATATATATATATATATATATATATATATCAATTTTTAATGGAACTTTTTGAGGTAGAATATATATATATATATATATATATATATATATATATATATATAACTTTTAAACATAAATTTTAAACTTATGAAAAATTTTCTGTACTTGTGGCTCATCTCCCAATGAAGTAGAAGGTATATCTCCTAAGGAAGAAGAAGGTACCACCATCCCAAAAACATCAGATGGAATCGGTACCTGTTAAATTTTTTTATCAAATTATATATATACATACATTTACATGTGTGGCAACAATTATTTATTTTAGAGTCACTTAAAAAATACTAACATACATGTGCCAACATATCATGATGGTCAAACCCATCTGCATCGTTTGAACCGGAGGTCTCAAACGTATTATTAACATTTTCATCACGCATCATGCCTGAGAACTGCAAATGGTGTTTTAACATATGATCATACGGTTTTGTAGATTAATGTACACATACAAATAAATGTATACATGTACATACACATATATTTTGTATTATAAATTATACATGTATATGTAAAAATAATTTCAAACCTAAGAGTCACTAACACATGCCCCATTCGGTGCCCTCTTCTCCATGAAAAATTAGGTCTTGGAATACATTGGGCAATTTATTGCACATGTGAGACTCTTTCAACATTTTCTTATTGTAAATCTCTATATAAATAGATAAACAAATTGGCAGTGTCTTTTCAATTCCCCTATTTTCTGCGTTAAGCAAAGATCAACTCCACTCAATCCGCTATGAACATTGTCGATCATAACATCCCTTCCTTCTAGACTTATTTGAGAAGTCGCATCCATCTATGATCGCAGAGTTTCGACTCAAAACGGTTGACTCACCAATGGCGGCTCAGGGCGAGGCAACTCCACATCTCGCTTAGCACCCTTACGGTCATATAATTGACCTTTCCCTGGGCCAAAAAATTCTGAAGGAAGGTCGTTGTAGTTGGGTTTCATACCCAAAAAAAATTCTGCATAAAACATTTGTGCAAAATAAACAGGAACCTCATCGTTCCATGGAAGCCTTCCAAAGGCCGCAAGATGTTGATCATACAAATAATCAGCTTTGTCTGGGTGCTTCAAATACTGCACCTTCAACATTTTTATTTTTGGCCCTTCCTTATAATTAAACATTGACTTGGCCTCTCCTCTTGTAACTTTTTGTTTTATGTCATGCCATTTATCGGGACCTATCACTGTTTCTTTTCTCTTTCTCATCAGTTCTACAAACGAATCAGTCGTTGGCCCCAAATTTCTGTACACATTTACCATTTAACCCAATGAATTTGTAACTATTTTGAGGCTTTGTCTACTCTTAGCAGGTAGAGACAAAGCCATGAGATCTCTTTGCAATTTTGCATGAAGGCTTTGACACCTTTGTAAGGTGCATTCTGTCATGTTGGTTTCCCATCCCAGGTATAGTGTCTAATTTGGATATGTTGTGGTGGGTTGACAGCCTTCTTCTTCAATGTAGCGTGCTGCCCTGCGTCTTTTTTGACCACTGGCTCGAACATTTTCAGCCTCTGCATCAATATATATAATTTCGTATATTAGAAAAAACACGTGTAAAAAAAGTTGTACAAATTTAATGAAAAAATATTGAAATTGATGGCAACCTTGATGTTGTTAGTTAACATCATCTCCAACATGACCCTGCGGAGAACCAACCCCAGAATGACGCTGCTGAGAACCAGACACGATGCAGCCTGTTGAGAACCTCGGCGGCTAGTTGATTGGCCTTGAGAATAAATATCACCTTCCGCAACTGCTACCACTCAATACCTCGGCAGCAGACCTTGTGCTCCTGTGGAATTGGAGTAGAAACCTTCTCCCTCTTACTCCTAAAAATTAAAATATGAAACTTATTAACAACTAATTTAACTCACAAAGTTAATAAAAAAATCAATTCCATATGTACACACATGTATGGAGATTTAAGATTATATTTAAATATCGTGAACATCCCTTGATCCTTGAACCTCCATATGGGATTCAGCTAATCTTCATCGTTCATCCTCCATGATATATATCTATTGGTTGACATTTACACAAAATAGATTTCAAAAAATAAATTTGTAATTTAGTGTACACAAATTATGTAGAACACAACTTTCAAAGCACTAATTGATCATGTGTGAAACTAAATTTAATCGAAAAAGATATTATAAAAATGATAAGTTTATCGAATTGCTCTTTACATGGTGGGAGCACACTTGGTATAAAATTTACTACTTATACACTTTAGTTTGTGGGAGAAATGACACATGTACATAGTTTACCTTAAAGTCGTCGTGTTTTATGGATATTAAAATGAAGAACTTCTATTTAGATCCATTCCAGAGATTGACTGTAGGGGCATTTACTAGATATGTCACCTTTCATAAAAGATGAGATCCAGAGGCTACCTAGCCCTTTATAGACTCTGCCTATAAAACTTGTAGAAGTAAACACTAGAGGCATTAACAATATCAAAGAATGTTTTCATGCTCAGACATGGGAATGTGTCTCTTTCCCTACGCAAAAAAATAGTTCAAGGTAGTTAATCTTCATAGACATGTCATCAAGCAAGTCAATGTGATCATCCCCAACTTACTTTTTATGAAATCAGGCTTGGAATCCTCTACAACCTGGTGGATGGAGTTGAATGGGAACTAGGTTGAAAGGCCTTTACAAAATACATGCTAGTGAATAACACTTACTAGGTTATGCCAACAAATAAAGTGGGAGAAATGTTTTCTCCTCAAGGTTGTCCAATTGGGTGTGTAATACCAACTTCACCCATTTCCTCACAGGTTTCTCTCTTAGGTTACAAATTTCTTCCACCTTATTAGTTATATATTTTTCAATTTCCCGTGGATTCCTTTATTTTTTTCTCCTACCATATCGCTCTCTCACTCCCCAAATTATTGTCATCAAACATGCCCCATTGAGGATCTTGAGCAATGTTTGCACCATACTTAGAACTGTCATTGCTGCTAATTGAAATTGGAGTTTTTAAAAGCTAATTAACTCATAAATTTCTTACAAAATACACTTAAATCTTGACACAAACCCCTTCCCAATTGGCTAACTTTAGACGATCCTAAACACATTTTTATTTAACTAATGAGGGAGATAGCCCAATAAAACTAGTTTGTCCATATTCAAATCAAGTTGGTATCAAAGTACAATTTATCTCATTTTAGTCAAGGTTAGTTAGAAGAATTAGCTATTGGTTTCTGTCTTCAATTTCCTCTCAAAATGAATGTGTATGTGCTTTTGAAAGACACACTAGAGGAATAAGGTCCAAATTTTTGATGAAAATGTGCTATGAAAGTAAAGGGTTAAAGGCAACCATGTACAAGGCATAGTTAATACAAGGCATAGTTGAGCCAAATGTTGTTGAGGAAGGGCCTAATTATTTGGGTCTTGGTTATGGAAAACATGGAGAATGCTCCAAAGCGAAGGAGGCACATGAAGCTACTCCAAGAAGGAATTTTATTTCATGTTCATTACCTCAAGCTTGTGAAGTTTGTGTTCATGATGACTGGAAAAGTTTGACACCCACTTTGCAAGAAGATGTTAATAAACATGCAGCTAATGAGAATGTAAAAGAAGAGGATGTTGAAAGCTCTATCTAGTCATTGAATTCATTGCTAGTATTCAGAGGGGAGCCACTACCTCATCAAATTCACCTCCTCAAGAAGGCGACAATGGTGAATGTTCAAGGTATAAATTTTCCTTTAATCAAATTGCTTTTGATTAAGATAAACATGGTAAATATTCACATAAGATATATAAAAGAACTTGCACATGTTCCTTTTGTGGTTTGAATAATCATAATGTTCATAGATGTTGGAAGAAGATATCCATACACATTGAAACTTTCTAAATAAATGAGGCAAAAATTCAAAGGCCCATTGGACAAGGAAAATGATGTTGAAAATAAGATGCAATTGTTTATTACTCATTGCCATAAGAAAGGTCACCTTGTGGACAAGTGTTTGACTTTGTATCCAACAAGTCATCCACAACATTTGAAGAAGGTGGAAAGAGATAACGACAAGAATCGAAAAGAGGATTCCATAATCGATGAGGGTCAAGATGATTCACATGATGAAGTGCAGCTAAAAGATGTGCCATTGAAATGGTTCGCTAACGGATGGTTATATTTCTTATCTAATTAAGG